>JAQZBX010031513.1:0-26279 GCA_029593785.1 Cabassous unicinctus | reverse complement strand
TTTTACCAGGAGTTCCCGGGGATCGAACCCAGGTCCCTCCATATGGGAGACGGACGCCCAACCGTTTGAGACACATCCGTCCCCCTTGGGTAAATTTCTTAGCCTCTCTGAGCCTCAGTTTCCTCATCTACACTGTAGGAATAGTTATTACTCCCATAGGGTTGCTGGGAGCCTTAGATGAGGTACTACACGTAACCTCAGGTCACGGGTGCCACTCGCCTTCCTCCTTCTGTCCTTGCCCTCTGAGACGATCCAGAGCCACCCTGAGAGGAAACAGAGCCTGGTGCTTCTAGGGGAGGAGTTCTTTGAGGTCCGTGGGTAGGTTTTACTGTGTCCATGACTCTGAAATAATATGCAAAAATTATGTGTGCAAATGCATTTTTCTAGGGAGAGAATCCATAACTTCTACCAAATGCCCCAAGGGGTCCCAACCCTAAAAAGCCCAAGACTGCCATTTTGAGGGCCAGGTCTGGCTTCCCAGCCCCATGCTGCCCCAGCCTCAGACTCCAGGCCCAGTCCTCAAGTCGTCATGGGGCCCCAGCCCAAGCTCCTCCTCTGCCATGGGGGTAGGATGGGAATTGGGGCGATGGGGATAACGGGCAGAGTTGATTCTGGGAGGATGCATCCTGGGGTCTGGGCTGGCACCAAGAAACAAAGGCCCAAATGTGTATCGAGCACTTATGAAAAGCCACACGAGCTGTACCTTTATCTCCTTTAATCATATCTGAGCTCTGGGATGTAAGAGCTGTTATCCCATTCTAGAGGTGAGGAAACGGAGGCCCGTGGAGGGGAATGGGAGGGCACGTGCAGAGCTGGAGGCAGTGCTGGGATTTAGAGCCAGCACTAGTCGAGCCCAGAACCCATGCTTTATCTATGGAGTCACACGGCACCTGGGAAGTCTTTAAGGGGCAGAGAATGGGAACAGGGCTGCAGGACCCAGTTGTCTAAGTTGTGCACTGCTCGGGAGCACTTGGCTGAGAGAGCGGGTTTGGGGGGTGAAAAGCACCTGAAATTCAGCTTGAGGTCCACTAGCTGAGGCTTGCAACAAGGAAGTCCAATAGCCTAGAGAAAGGGTAGCCTTGTAGGAATTATTTCATCCAAAGGGGGTGCCTTTTTTTCATTTCAAAAAAGCCCCCAGATGGGCTCCCTGTAATCCTGGTGGCAACACATCTTAAAGGGCAAGCGAGTGCACTGGCATGAGCTGAGCAAATCTGCCCAGCATGCTAAGATGTGTGGACACCTTTGAGCTGGGGCCTGTGGGACCCACCTGCTGTACAGAGCATACCCAGGCCCAGGAGGTGGGAAGCAGCTCCTGTCATTCCTCTGTGCAAGGCAGGGCCAAGGAGGGGTTGAGGTGGTGACACTGTCCACTCTGCCCAGCTGCTCTGGAGTGCCCCCTCCTGCCCCACTGGTGCCAGTCTCCCACCCCCTCTAATCTCTGAAATCCAAGTGTGGGAAGCAGGGCCCCATCTGTGGACACAGCAGAGCCTGTGGTCATTTCCCAAGCTACACTGATCTACAAACCGGTACTGACTTTCTCGGCAAGGGTGGGAGGACCCTCCTGGTTGCTTGCAACTTCCCCAGAATATTCCCACCCACCACCACCACTGGCATCTCCCAGGAGCAATGGCTGCTTCTCCCCAGACAGGCCTGGTGATCCCTTGGAAGGACCACCTGCCCAGATCCACCAGGCACTCAGCTCTGCTGCTCCCCTGTCTTCCTCGCTCTCTCCGTCCTCCCCTCCCTGTCATCCACATGGCTCCAGCCTGATTAATTCCCCCAAATCTGCCATGCCAGAAGGAATAATCAGATGCATGCCCCACAAATTGGCACCCAGAGTCCTAATAAACAAATCTGCTGGTGGGATCCCAGGGCTGGGCTGGGTTAACTTCCCACACCAGCCAACCCCAGGTTTGCCCCTAAGAAAAGTGGACTGGAGGGAAGTGGATGTGGCTCAAGCAGTTGGGTGCCCGCCTACCAAATGGGAGGTCCCGGGATCGGTTCCCAGTGCCTCCTAAAGAAGACTAGCGAGCTGGCATGACAGGCTGGTGCAGCAAGCTGACGCAACAAGATGACACAACAAGATAACGATATGACACAATGAGGACACACAACGAGGAAACACAATGAGAGACACAACAATCAGGGAGTGGAGGTGGCTCAAGTGATTGGGTGCCTCTCTCCCACATGGGAGGTTTAGGTTCGGTTCTTGGTGCCTTCTAAAAAGCAGACACAGAGAGCACACAACGAACAGACACAGAGAGCAGACAGCAAGCACAAACAACAAGGGGGTGGGGAGAAATAAATAAAATCAATCTTAAAGAAAAAAAAGGACAGGAGTCCCAGGGGTGGGAAGGTGCAGAGGACCCAGGAAAGAAGGCATGCCCCACTGCAACCCTCTCATGAACTCAGCTCTCCACTTCCTGGCTCTGCAGCAGGGCCTCTCCGAACTGGGCATCTGCTCCAGCTTTAGCTCCTTGGTCACACTGTCCCTTCGGCTCCATTCAAACTGCACAATCACAGTGGCCCAGCCCCAGCTCTCTGGGAAATAAAAGTATGTGTTTATGTGCCCATGTGTACATACATTTATTATGAATTTTACTAATAGAAAGGACATGTGGTGTGTAATTTACAAATATAGTAAAATATACAATAGTCTTTCTTGTAAATTCCACAGAGCCAATTGATTCTCATAAAATGCTTTTCATTGATTTTTGCCAAACTCTTGTACCAAGAGGCAACCTGTGGTTGCAATTGATGAACAAGTGTAATTCAGGCATGTATGTGGCTTTGCTGTAGAGTTATATAGATAAACTGAAAGTGAAACCATGAAGATATAAGTCAGAACTTCACTCATTCATCAATGGCGTGAGCAACTTTTTTGCTGAATCACATAAGCCTTTGAATACTGAAAGAATATTTCCTCCATTTTTTGTGCTATTCACATGTGATAGCTACAGACAGAGCACACTTTTAAGTTTCATCTGTGTGAACATTTTCTCCATTACTTTCTAAGTTTAGACAATCAACAAAACAATGAATTAAGCCCTGATTTGTAGCCCTTGCCAGTTTCTATGGTGTAAATCCGATTTCAAGCTCCCAACGTGATGTCACCGAATGCTGGTTGGAGAGAGACATGCAGATACCATTATCAGTAAGATACATGTAGGTGGAAATGACTTCAAGAACACGGAGAATAGCAACATGTAGTAAAACAACGAAGAGACGAGGAGTTTTGAGTATCCATTACCTTTGTTTCTATAACACATTTCTATAGCTTATATTTTAATAAGGACCGTGTTTGAAAAACTGGCTCACAAAATTGCTGAAAATGAAACAATTGGCTCTCAGAGACTGGTCTGGTGCAACCCCGCCTAATCCCACTTCTGAGCCTTTGCCCCTCTCCCCACTCATGTCTGTTCCTTTATTCATTCATTTGTTCACCAGATGTATTTTTTTTTAGTCACCGGGGCCTGGGAATTGAACCCGGGACCTCGTATTTGGGGAGCCGACACTCAACCACTGAGCCACATCGGCTTCCCTGAGTTGGTTTTATCATTTGTTTTGCTTGTTGTTCGTTTTTTGTTTTGTTTTGTTTTTTTTCAGGAGGCATTGGAAACCGAACCCAGGACCTCCCATGTGGGAGGCGGGTGCTCAACTACTTGAGTCACACCTGCTCCCTGTTCACCAGATCTTTATCTGGGCCTGCTCGGGGCCAAGCACTGCGGTAGGCACTTGGGGTGGTGATGCCCGTAGAGGACATCAGGAGTGAGCAGTCAATGCCCCACCCACATCCCCCGGGCCCCTTTGACCATTTCTCTATACCCCTCCCCCAGTATCAGTGTGCTTGTCCTACATCACACTGGTGACTCTGCTTCAAAGAACTGTCCTTGGGTGCAGAGAGCCAGGGGGTACATTCCTTTGCCCCCTCCACCCCCTGCTGAGGCAGTTCTTGGTCAATGACTAACAGTGAGGGTGGAAGTCCAGCTCCCTGGCCTCAGGTTCGGATAACCCTGAGGTGTAACTCACTTGGGGTCAGGCTGAAGCCACCCTCCCTGCCAGAAGCTGCACCCTTGCTTGGCTTCCTCCTTTCCTTCTCCTGCTTCCCCCAGTCCCTTATCTCCTTAAACAATCACTTGGGAGCAGATTGGCTCAAGCAGTTGAGCGCCTGCTTCCCACATGGGAGGTCTCGAGTTCAGTTCCTGGTGCCTCCTCAGACAAAAACACGACAAGCAAACAAATGAAAAAAACCAACTCAGATGTGGCTCAGTGGTTAAGCACCGGCTTCCCACATACAAGGTCCCAGGTTCAATCCCCAGCCCCTGTACCTGAAAAAAAAAAAAAAAATCACTTGCACACCAGTTCTCTCAGGTTCCACTCAAGACCCTGTCTCTGTCCCATGGAGTGGACTTCACAGTCTAGAGGGCAGACGGGAATGGTTCACAGGATCCCAGGGGGGAAGCATTTCTTTACAAATGGAGATCAGGGCTCTGAAGAAAAGCCGCAGGATCAGGAACAGGGTCTATGAAATCAGGCAAGGCTTCCCGGAGGAGGTGGCAGGCCCTGCAGGATGAACTCTGAAAGATGATGAGTTCAGCCAGGTGAAGAGGGGAGAGGGAGGCAGGAAGCTCTATAGGCAGATGGCACAGCAGGCACCCTGTGGACGAGGGAGAGGTCGGTGTGGCTGGAGCAGAGAGTGATGTGAAGCTGGAGAATCTACAGGGCCAGGACTGTGCCAAGCTCGTCTGCTTGGTGGGGCTTTGGGGCCCATTTAAATGTGGACTTAAGAGATTTGAATTTTACCAACATGTGAAATGTAAAGCTTCTGACCCATAGGAATGTACCATGCGAATAAGTCCACCCAATCCACGAAGCTGCACGTGACCCAAAAAGAAACACAGAGCCAGCCTAAATGTCCGTCAGGAAAGGACAGGTTTAATCAATTCGGTTCATCCATTCGGTGGACTCCCTTCCACACAGCCTTTAGAAAGCAGGCAGGAGATGTGAACACACTTACGTGGAACTCTCTCCAGGCTGGGGCTGTTGGGTGGAAAAAAGCAAGGTGCAAAACAGACCATCATATGTCCACATTTGCCTAAAAACAAGTGCATCCAGAAAATATTTAGTGAAAGTTACACACATGCACACAGTTGTTAAAAGAAGACTCAGTGGGAAACCGATGTGGCTCAAGCTGATTGAGCTCCCACCTACCACACGGGAGGTCCCTGGTTCAGTTCCCGGTGCCTCCTAAAGAAGACAGCGAGCTGGCGCGGTGGGCAGACGTGGCAAGCTGATGCAACAAGCTGACGCAACAAGAGACACAGGAAGAAAAACATAATGAGAGACACAACAAAGCAGGGAACGGAGGTGGCTCAAGCAGTTAGGCTCCTCCCTCCCACATCGGAGGTCCCGGGTTTGGTTCCCGATGCCTCCTAAAGAAACAAGGAAGAAGAACAGGGGGGCAGATGTAGCTCAAATGGTTGGGTGTCCATCTCCCATATGGAGGGACCTGGGTTCGATCCCCTGGACCTCCCAGTAAGAAAAAAAAAAAATGTCAAGGAAGACAAACAGACACAACAAGTGCAAACAATGAGGGGGTAGGGAGAAATAAATAAATAAATTAAATAAATCTTAAAAATGAAAAAAGTAGATTCAGTAGCACATGGTACACAGGAGATATTCAATAAATATGAGTTGAGTGAATGAATGAATGAATGCATTGCTGCCCCTGGAGAATAGAAATGAAGGTGAGAGTTTTACTTTTTTATTTGGCTTTCTATTTGCATGTGTTTTGTTTTTTTTTAACTTGTGTTTATTTATTGTAGGGCATAATTTACAGTCCCCAAAATTCACTGATTTTAGGTGTGCACTGGGATGAATTTTGACAATGTATCTAGCCGGGTAAACAGATACAGAACATTTCCATCACCCCGAGATTTCCCTCCTGCCCCTTGGCTGTCAGTTCCCATCCCCCACCCCCTGGCCTCTGGCCACCACTGATCTGCTTCTGTCACTCTAGTTTTGCCTTTTCTAGAATTTCGTATAAATGAAATCATACGGTATGTAGTCTTTTGAGTCTGACTTCTTTCACTCGGCAAAATGCTTTTGAGATTCAAGATTCATCCATGCCATTGTGTGTATCTGTAGCCTGTTCCTTTTTCATTGCTGAGTAGTACTCCCTTGTATGAAGGAGCCACACTCTGTCTATTCATTCACCGGTTCACTCCCCTCTCACGCCTGCTCCCTTGCTTGCTTCCCCCCAAACAGCCTCCCGCAGTCCTGCCTCCCCCACCCCACCATGCCTCCCTGCCCCGCTGGCCCTCACACGACTACCCTGCACACACCCACTTCGCTGGCTCAGCTCGTGCCTTATTTCCTTATTTCCTCCTTGGCTGAGGCCCCCCTCCCCGTGGGCACCAGCTTTGCCTCCTTGTGCCTCGGGTCAGGCCTGGAGGGGGAGGCAGGAGGGACAGCTGGCTCCAAGCATCCCACAGGCTCCCAGGAATGACCCTGTTTATTCCCCACACAACCTCTGCCATACGAGGTTTCCCATTTTGGAAGTGGGGGAGTTGCAGCTCAGAGAGGGGTAGGGCTTACCCAAAGTCACACAGCTCAGAGGGCGGCACACTGAGACTTGACCTCCTCACCTGCTGTCTGCTACTAAGATGTTCAGAGGTCCTGCGAGAGCCAGAGAGAGCAAGGAGAAGTCCTAGAAGCTCTCAGGCCACTGTGAATCTATGAGCAGGGCCGGATGGGATCATGCCATCCATCCCCCTGGGCTCACCCGCTGTGGAGGTATTGGACAGGGGGCAGAGGACACTACTTCTTCACTGCCCCCGTGAGCAGGCCTAAACCCCTCCAGCTTGGAAGGGCAGAAAACCACAAGTAGCCCCATCCTTTAAGGCAGGGTGGAAGGTCAGACTCCACCACCCCACCACCCCCGCTCTCCTGCTGGGAGGAAGGGGGTCGACTGACTCCAGAAACCAGCTATCTGCCATGCAAAGAGCTGTTATTTTCTGCCTTCCTATTTGCAGTCCCTTTTGCCCTTCCTCCCAATAAACCGGTCATAATAATCCATTTTTTAAAGCCCCCACGGTCCCTACTGCCAGGCTCGGGATGGCAGCTTCTGGCTGTCCATAAACATGGAGAGACAGATGTTGCACACATCTGGAGGCCAGGGGAAGCCCGCTCCTGCCCAGGGAAGCCCCTGCCCCGGCTCACTTGGACAGGGGGAGGGGCCTGCCACTCACCTAGACTAGGGTCACTTCCACCCCAAGGGGGCGCCCCCAGGCCCTGGTCAGGGCTCCCAGGCACGGACGCCCTTTGGAGGGGCAGCTGGGCAGGCGCTGCCTGCCAGGAGGGGACTTCAAAGACTCCCCTAATCCCCAGGGACATTTCCAGACACAGGAGTCTGCTTTTTTATGCTGCAGATCAAAGCCCATAGCTTTACAAATAACTCTCATAAAAGCCAAGGGGCTTGTAAAGGTAAACAATAAGTCACAAAGAGTGTGAGCATTCAGGAGCAGGAGAGAGGCTGGGCGAGGCGGGCCCCTTCCTTGGCTCTGCCCCCCACGGCTGGCTGGCGGCTCTGATCCCCGGCTG
The DNA here is from genome assembly GCA_029593785.1 of Cabassous unicinctus. Lineage (NCBI taxonomy): Eukaryota > Metazoa > Chordata > Mammalia > Cingulata > Chlamyphoridae > Cabassous > Cabassous unicinctus. Next base: position 18,677 of record JAQZBX010031513.1, on the reverse strand, counting down.
GACCACCCCACGGGCTGAAAGCCAGCCCCTGGGCGATCGGGAGGCGGCCCTGATCATTGCTTCACTCATTCATTCTTGCAATCAGTCAGTCAATCCAGCATCTCCAGATGCCATCCCTGTTCAAGGTCCCTGGCCAAGGAGCATGAGCTTTGGGCGTTACTGGGCTTCAAAGCCCAGCTCTGCCACTTCCCAGCTGGGTGACTTCCAGCAAGTTGCCTTTACCTTGCTGAGCCTTCGTATCTCATCTGTAAAATGGAGACACAATTTGAAACTGTCCCCACAAGGTTGTTGGGAGGTATCAGTGGCATGTGGTAATGCTCAAACCCTGGGTTATTATTACTATTAAACTGCAATACTAGTATGCAATACTAGTATGTAAAGCCCCTAAAGGGGGCTTCTTTTTCTTTTGGTCTGGCTCCCACTACCCCCAAAGTAACCTCCCCTTCCACTCTCACTTCTGCAGGACCCCAATTGGGAGGTGGGTTTTTGTTTACTGTGAAGTCACAAGGGCCACGTGCCATCACTCCAGGAAAGGCTGTTTCCAGAACCAGGGAGACATGAGTTCAAGTCCCATGCCCAGTCTTTCCCAGCTGTGTGTCCTTGGGCCCCTGGCCTCCCCTCTCTGAGCCTTGCTTTTCTTGTCTGTAAAATGGAGGGAAGTATGGCACATGATAGGTGCACGGTAAATGACCGTGGTCACTTTTGGCTTCTCTTGTGGTGGAAACTTCCAGGGCGGCGAGTTCAGCATTGGTGCAGAATGAGAAGGAGCGATGGGACTGACAGACCATGAGAGTCCCTCCCGCCCAGCACTTTGGGGCCTGGGGCCTGGGCCCTCCCATGGACAAGGAGACCAGGACGTGGACAGACTCTGCCTGCGTGTCGCCCCATCAAAGGACCTTCCCTGAGAGCAGGTGGCAGCTTTGGGATGGTGGTGAGTCCATTTCACAGGTGAGAAAAATGATGGCCCAGGATGGTGAAGGATTTTGCCTGAGGTCATCCAGCTAGAAAGTGGCAGGACTGGGATTCGAACCCAGGGCGTTGCAGATCCCCAGCTTTTCCACTGCTCCTGTGGGCACTGGAGGCAGGCAGCCCAGAGCCACTTCTCCCCCACAGCTTCTGCCTAACCCGGCTGCTCTGGAGAAAGCAAATTAGCTCCCAGAGACTGAGGACCCAGCTTTCCATCTGGGCAGCAACTGTGGCAGGGGAATTCAGATTTGGCTGCTGCCACCCATGCTGCTAGCTAGCTTCCTGGGTCTCTATGGAAGGGATGGGGGTGGGGGCGCCGGGAGAGGTGGACCAGTGCATTCCAGGTGTTTATTTGTTCATTCACTTATTCAGTGATTGAGTCAGGCATGGAACAGACGTTTATTAGCACCTACTATGTGCCACGCCCTCTGCTAATCCGGACAAGCACAGCCCCTGCCCACGCAGAGCTCACAGGTAGCAGACAGAGTAAAGGCGTGTTAATCCAGTGTGATCAGGGCAAGGCTGGGGGAGTGCAGGGGCAGGACTCAACCCATCCGGGGGCGGGGGGACGTCCAGGAAGAGCTTTCAAGTGGAAGTGACAATTGAGCCAGGAGTAGACATTAGCTAGGGAAGGGGAGCTGGGAAGGGCATTTCACGCAGAGGGAACAGCCTGGGCGGAGGTGAGAAGGCACACAGTGTAGACACAGAAGGGGCCCTCTCCATATCCGCCACCCCCCAATTCTCCTTTGTCCTGTCTGAAGATCAGAATGCTCTGAGCGCCTGATGTATCTGGCATTCCATGATCACCACATCCACCATGCTCCCCAAGCCCCGTCCCCACGTTTATCTTATTCCCATTTTGGCATTTGAAGCAAGGGAGGCTCAGAAATGTTGAGTAACTCACCCAAAGCCACTCAGCAAAGACAAGTTGAGCCCAGACTGGCCTGGGGGACATAGACATCTATGTTATGCTCTAATAATGATTGAAGTGATGAATGCACAATTATGTGATTATACTAAATACCAGGTTGTTTAACCAGGGAGCTCTCCCAGAACCTCCAGGGCTTACCACCTGTGCCCTCAGTCAAATCACCTCCCTTGGCTGAGCCTCAGTTTCCTCATGTGCAAAATGAGACCCAGGGGGGCTGACTCAGTCCTGGATAAGGACCCCCCCAGCCCCTCCCCATCTGTTACAGACCTCATTAAGGCAGGTGTCCTGGAAGCAGGGGTCCCTGGGGAAGGCACAGTCACAAACCCCATCCAAACTAGGACAGGGATAATGGGGTTCCCAGGTGGGCATCTGGCCTAATTGGTGGTGGACCCCTGGGAGCTGGGCCAGCTTTGCCGTGACCATTTCACGATGCATGAAACACTTACTGGGGACTCCTGTGAGCCAACCCTGGGACCTGGCTTCTCAGTGGCCACAGGACTAAGCCCCTTCACATGCCAGGCCCACATGGGTGCCTCTTATAGAGGCTTTTGCTTGATTCCCAAAGTACCCTGTGAGGTCAGTACCTACATCCCCACTTCCCAGAGGAGGGGGTCTCAGGGAGGGGCTGCCCACAGGAGAGGCAGCCCTTGAGGGGCTCCGTGATGGCCCAGGCTTTGGTTCCCTTGTCTGGAAAGTGAGGCTGAGGAGACCCACTTCGTGAGCAAGGCACTGGCTATCCCCGCGCCTCGGCTTCCTTCCTCACCTGGAAAATGGCATGAACTGACTTAACCACCAAATAATAATAATGCACTATTATCTGTCAGGTGCTTTTTAAAGGCTGTGTATTAACTTCTTTTTTTTAAGATTTATTTTATTTATTTATTTCTCCCCCACCTTGCTGTTTGTGCTCTCTGTCTGCTCTCTGTGTCCATTCGTTATGCGCTCTCTCTTTGGGAGGCACTGGGAACTGAACCCAGGACCTCCCATGTGGGAGAGAGGTGCTCAATCACTTGAGCCACCTCCACTCCCTGCTTTGTTGTGTCTCTCATTGTGTTTCTTCTGTGTGTCTCCTTGTTGTGTCATCTTGTTGCATCAGCTCTCTGCACCAGCCTGTCATGCCAGCTTGCTATCTTGCTCGTCTTCTCTAGGAGGCACTGGGAACTGAACCTGGGACCTCCCATTTGGTAGGCGGGTGCCCAAATGCTTGAGCCACATCTGCTTCCCTATTAATTCCCTTAATGCCCACAGAAATCTCAGGGGGTAGGTCCTGCTGTATCACCATTTTACAGATAGCAAACGAAGGCACTGAGAGGTTAAGAGACACATCCAGACAATGGAAAGGGCTTAGCACAGAGGCATTCTCGATAAAAGTTGGCTTGCATTTCTGTTCCATTTTATCCAGTATCTTAAGCCAACCCCTGCCCACATTCCCTGCCCTGCCCATATCCCCTGCCTCCTTCTAGATAGTGGCAGAGTGGGATTAACTTGGGAACAGAGGTGCAAATGCTTTTGCCTTGACTAAAGTTAGACAACAAAAAGAACTTCCCAACCACGGGAGCTGTGAGCAGAGGCATGTGTCCCACATGGTCAAGATCAAGAGGTGCTGAACTAGAAACTTCTTCCCGAGACAGAAAGAGGGACGAGCGGCCCTTTCAGTTTCCTTCTGGCCTTAGGATTCTAGAAGGCAGGATGGCAGTGTGGCCTCTATAGTGCCATCTGTCTTCTATGTTTCTTCCTGGGCTGGGGAATGCCAGGCTATTGTCTGGCTCTGGGGGAGGGGGAGTTACTGCATTACAGGATCCTGGGATTGGTAAGAACACCCGCCGCCCACCGCCCCGTGCCGCATGTCCACCAGCCCCCCAGAGCAGCTGGGCAGCATTTCTGCTGCCTGTGGGCTCGTTTATCATTCCAAGGAGGGCGTCATTCCCGGGAAGTCCCCGGAGACAGCTCCGCTGTGGCCCCATGTGATTGAAATCCAGGCCCAGGCATGGGAAGTGGCTGCCTGGAACCCGAAATAAATAATACCGCGGGCAGGAGGCACAAATCTGCCGCTAATTACAGCATATCCTGATTAAATGGGGTGCGTAAATAAATATTTCATCTCGGAAGATGAATCGGCCAGGAGAGCTGCCACGGCCAGCCCTGCTCTGAGCCTCTCTTGCCTTGCTTCTTCCGCCTAGGGACAGACAAAGGACAGAGCCTTGGCCTGACTTGCTGGGTGGCTCAGGATCAGTCACTCCCCCACTCTGGACCTCATCCATCAAGCGGGGTGTAAATGATCACCCCTTGGCCGAGCTCACAGGTGTGAGAATCTGAATGGGCATTCAGGGTGACCAGGTTTTGACAGAGCTGAGGAGACAGTGGTCGTGAATGGTAAAGAACAAGGAATTTGGGGCAGGAAGGTCTTGGGTTTGAATCCCAGTTCTGGGACCTCTTGTGTGCCTCAGTTTCCCCTCCAGTAATTTGGGTGGATGTGAAGAGCCAATGAACAATCTGCACCCGTGCTCACAGATGCAGCCTGCTCATTTCTGTGGGGCTGAGCAATAATAGAATTGGGGGCTCAGGGGAAGGGAGGAGGAGGAGGGAGAATCATCCTGGAAAAGTTTAAATCAATTAACTCCCTTCCAGAAAACAGGCTGGGAAATGTAATGAGGAAATAATGACTTTTCTCCACAGGATTAAATGACACAGACCAGGGCCCAGCGAGGAATCAGGGAGGTGGGCATGGGAGTCCTGTCTCTGACTGCCCGTTGTGACCTTGGGCAAGTCTCCATCTTTCTCTGAGCCTTAGTTTCCCCATCTGTACAGCAAGAGAGTCAGGACCAGCAAAAGGAAGGTTAATCAATGGCAAGCCTTCTGTGATCCCCCTTCCCTGGCCCGTGGCAGACATCAATAATCAATTGTAGCACTGTTCTCATTCAGCTCTGATAGAATGACAAAGCTAACCAAAGCCAATGCTCTGACCGCCCAAGGGGTCAGAGTTGGCACACAGGCACCAGACTCGGTTTAGGTGCTCTCCAAGTCCTCCTCCAGCATTAGGCCAGTACTCACCAAAAATCTTTCCTGCAGTTTTAGGCTCAGAGTCCATCCTAGCACTAATAGCAGAGGCTGACGTTCACTGTTAGCAGTGGACCAGGAGCTCTTTCAGATGCTTTCCGGTATCAACTCATTGAGACCTCATAACCACCGGATAAGGCAGTTACTATTATTATCCTCATTTTACAGAGGAGGGCACAGATGCCCGGAGAGGGGAAGTGATTTAGCCCAAGGTCATGCAGCTGGTAAGTGGGGCCAGGTCTTGAACCCATGCCCCTCTTCTTACCTGAAACAGTCCAAATGGGGTAAAGGGCCCCTTCTCTTCTCTTTTAATTGGAAGTCTGGGTAAGAGAACCTGCATGCCTCCATGCCAGGCTCTGTGCCAAGTGTGCCACACATGTTATCAGCTTGGAACTGAAATTGTCTTCATTTTCCAGATGGGGAAACTGAGACTCAGAGGGGTGATGGGACCTGCCCACGTCTCATGGCTGGCTGGTTGCTGGGGTGGGCAGGGGTGGCACCTTGCCTGCAGGGTTGTTTCTACTGTCCTTCATTTCCCACCTGCCCCTCTCCCTGCCTGCACTGTGAGTCCCTCTTGGACAGGAATGATGCCTGTTTATCCTGGACTCTCCAGCACCCAGTCCAGGCACACTGGAGTTTTGGAATGAATGAGTGAGTGAGTGAATGAATGGCACAGCTAGTATCAGAGGAACTCCAGGCTTAGGGTACACACCATCCCTTCCATCGCCAGCCCTCAGACCCCTGGGCTGACTCCCTGAGTCTCCTGCCCTGCCCTGCCCAGATGACCTCTCACCTCTGCTCGTGGCCCCAGAAGACCCTGAGGGATTCTGGTTAAGGCCCAAATCCATCATTCCCTAGTGGTCTGCCCCAGCCCTGTCTTTCCCCATCCATCTTCCCAACCAGAGCTAGAGAGAAGGAGTGGTACTGGGTGCTCCAGGAAACTCTTGGCCGCTCTTCAGTATGATTTCATCATGCCCCAAACACCCACTCTCCACCCGTAGAACCTTTTGGTCCAATACCTTGGAACCCAACATAGAAGACAGCCAGAAGCAGAGGAATCTGGTGGGAGGGGCTTGAGGGGGCAGGAGTTGGGCCTGGTGCCCCACCCATACCCCTTCCCTCCCAGCAGCTCCCGGGGTAGAGACCCCCAGAGAGCCTCTAGGGAGCCAGCACCCCTAGGTTTAAATTCCTGCCCAGCCATGGACTCACTGGCTGACCTCATGAAGTCTCTTCCCTGCTCTAGCCCTTAGTTTCCCCATCTGCAACATGAGCAGGGTTGAACTCAAGTGGTTTTCAAACCTTTATTGTATTTCAAATGAAATCACATGCTTAGCCCAAATATGGAATAGAGCTTGAACGTGCTCTGGTTGAAGTTGTTAGGGCAGGGGGTGGGGTGTGGGCCCCAGGGCCCTGTCTTTTCCAGCTCCTTCTGGCCACCCCCACCACCAACTAGTGGTCACCAAGGCCTCTCCCTCCAACCCTAAGGTTCCTAGAAAGATTTTGAAAATACAGGACTAGATATTTTTTTAAGCATTTTATTGTGAAAATTTTCAAACATACAGCAAAGTTGAATGACTTTACAGCGAACACTTTTATACCCATTGTGTGCATTTGACCACTAATATTTCACTGTACTTGCCATCTCAAATAAGGGCACCTTCCCAGCTCTTAAAATGCAAAGACTAGAGAGGGCCATGCTGGACGAGTCTGAGTCCTTTCCCGAGAGACCCTGTGAATTGGTGATGGCAACATCAGCTGCTGTAACAAATAGACCTTGGCATTTAGTGGATTAACTCAACGGAAGTTTGTTTCTCACATAACAGTTCAAGGCGTGTGTCGCTGGTTGACAAGTGGGCAGCTTTTCCTCCGAAAGTGATTCAGGAACCCAGGCTCAGTCCCTCTTCTGGCCCTACCCTACCCTGCCCTGCCTTAGAAGGGTCAATCCTCGGTCTTGGGGCGGATGGAGAAGGCACATCCCCTTCCTACATCACACTTGCTCATCTTTTGTTGGCAAGAGCAACTCATAAAGGGAAGCGGATATAACTCAAGCGATTGAGCTATAGCCTGCCTACCACATGGGAGGTCCCGGGTTCAGCTCCTGTGTCTCCTGGAGAAGACGAGCAAGACAGCAAGCTGGTGCAACGGGCAGGCACGGCGAGCTGATGCAACAAGATGACGCAACAAGGAGACACAAAGAGGAAAGACAATGAGAGACAAAACAAAGCAGGGAGCTGAGGTGACTCAAAAGACTGAGCACCTCTCTCCCACATGGGAGGTCCCAGGTTCGTCCTGGGTTCGGTTCCCGATGCCTCCTAAAGAGAAGACAAGCAGTCAGTGAGTGCAAAACAATGGAGACTAGGAGGGGGTGGAATAAATGAAAAATAAATAAACCTTAAAAAATGAAAAGAAAAGAGAAACTCATAGACCCATGGCTGGAAACATGGTTCCCAGCTGGGCACTGCTTCCCAGAGTCTGTTCCACCCCCTGGAAGGGGACACAGATATTATTGGTGAGTTGGCTCTCTCTACCATACCCAGTATGGCTGGAAGCACCCCCCAACCATCTCATATCATCCCAGCCATCCGCCTGTCTCCATGCAACCCCATGCCAGATCAGAGGGGGCCTAGCTAGCTCTCCAGAGGAGTTTAACTTAGTTCAACAAACATGTATTGAGCTCTTTCTGTATACCTGGGTTCTGTGCCAAGCCTAGACCACACAGAGATGAACAAGATGAGGTCCCTGACCCCAAGGATCTTTAAGTCAATGAAATAGACAATTCTTTCCTCTTGAGCTCTCCCTTTCTTGAAAGAAAACCCATGAGATTTTCTGTTTTGCAAGGGTGGGTTATTCTGACGTTGGAACATTGGAGGAAGGATATGTTTTGATCAGTCTTTTCTGGTCCTCTTCCATGTGCCCAGCATGGTTGAGCTCATTTAATCCTTCCCTCACTCTTGCACAGGCATTTCCTCCATTTTATATAAGGGGATACTAAGGATCAGAGTAGTGAAGTGACTTGCCTAAGGTCACACAGCTAGTGGTGGAGTTGGGATTTGAACCCAAAATCACTTCCTAGTTCCTTGTTGTTTTCTAGTCCATCGGGGTATCTGCCGGAATCTGCAGAAGAAGAGAGACCTCAGAGAGTGAGCTTCCCGACTTGAGCTGGGGGCTTCACTCACATCTCCTCATTGCCTCCTCCCTACAGCCCCCAGGAAGTCGGTGCTGTTATTCTTGCTGTTTTAGAGAACAGGAAACTGAGGCTCAGAGAGGTGATGTGACTTACCCAAAGTGCACAGCCAGTTTGGTTTCATCTCCTGGTTGACAGTACCGGCGCACATCCTGATGGTTCCGATGGCTCAGCATAAAGGCAGTGGGGTGGCTCCTTGTCGCACGGATGGCTTAAAAGGCCGAGAGATGCCTTCTCCATTGATGGTGGCGGACACATACTTTAGGGCAACGGGATGTCGTTTCTGAGCAATAATGGTTTACAAAACGGCTGTAGACCAGCCGAGCAGATGCCCTCCCTGCCGGATCCCAGCCAGAAAGGGGCTGTGGGGCAAGGGCGGGCACGCCTTCCTGGGGCGCCCTAGGCCTGAGCGGGGGCGGGGGGGGGGGGGGGTTGGGGCTGGGGCCGCCGCAGGGAGCCTGGAGCGGCTGAGCAGGAAGCAGGGACCCGGCCTCTGCCGACAAAGGGCCCAATCAATGCTATCTCCCCAGGCCATGCCTGGCCAGACATTGATTTCTGCCGCTGCTGTTACCTCCCTGTTTACGTAACGCCTGAACTTTGCACAACTGAACTGTTTAATGTGCAGAAGAGGGCCTGTTGCCATGAAAACCGGGCCGCACATGACAGCCGGGATGCGGCGGTAGCCCTGTTTTATTGGCCCGTGCTGAATGTATTTTAACCTTGATAAGTCAATAACTTTTTGTTCCAAAGGAGAGCTGCCAGGTGGGCCTGGGAGGGCCAGAAGGGAGGCAGGGCGGGCTGCGCTTAATCCCCTGGAAATCTCCCTGCCACTCAGAGCCCCGGAGATAGGAGCCCAGCTGGCCAGGGAACAGAGACAATCTTGGGGGGTGGCAGGGGCCACCTCCACCTCCAGTCACTGCTGATAAGACCTCCAGCAAAGTTGGAAACCCCCGCTTATGGAGGTTCAAATCCTGGCCATGTGACCTTGAGCAAGGCCACCGACCCCAGCCTCAGCGTCCACCTCTGTAGCACGAGGCAACTGATTCCTTGTTGCCAGGCTGGCAGATCACGTAAGTGAAGCACCTGGGGTGGGGCCTGGCCCGGGGTGGGTCCCCATTCTGATTCCATTGGTAGAGCCCGTTATGCTTGGGGAAAGGTTCACACTCATTTTGTCATTTATAGTTCTTGCGATTGGTCGGGCTGGGGCAGGTAGCCCCAATTTTCAGATAAGGAAACTGAGGCCCAGAGACATTAGCTGACTTGCCCAGGGGTCATGTGATAAGATGGTGGCGCTGAGGAAAGCATCCAAGGCTCCTGACGTCCAGCCCAGTGCTCTCTCAAGCGCAGTCGCAGGAGTATCACCCAGGCTGCCAGTTCTCCAACATCCAACCCCAGATGGGTGGCAGACATTGCTAATTGATGGCAGCACAGAACTCATTCCCTTCTGAGCCTGGGTGAGGCTTCAGAAGCCTTCTCAACACGGAGCTGGTGTTTGGGAAGAGATCCATATGGAACTTTGTCCTGAAAGTGCTCTGGGTTCAAGTCCTGCCTCCAGACCAAACTTACTGTGTGAGTTTGAGCAAATGTCCTCCCCTCTCTGAGCCTCTTGATCCCCAGTGGTGAAACAAGGGGGACATTTAATGGTTCCTGGATTCTCTGAGGGATCTCCCAGGTGGAAAGGACCTCCACCACCTCTTGGTTCCTGCCCCACTCCCATAAGTGTTTGGAGAGTAGCCAGCAGGGAAAAGCAAAAGGGAGGTACCCTGAGAGGATGACTCCAGATGGGGTGGTCAGGGAGGACTTCCCTGAGGTGGTGACATTTGAGCTGAGACCCGAAGGATGAGAATGAGCTGGCTGTACCATGAGATGGGAAACAGCTTGGCACCTTCAAGCAAGTAAGAGGAGGCCAAAGAGCCTGGAGAAGGGGGTGGGGGGTGGGGGGCTGGGTATGGCCCGGGCACTTGGCCGGGGTCAGGCCCTGAGGTCACTTGGGCCTCCTCAGCCCCACACCACCTCCTTGCTCCCTCCCCCTGGGCCTGCCCCAGAGAGAGGCTTCAGGTAGTCATGGGAGGGGGAGCTGGGTGAATAACAAGGTTACACGTGCTCTCTCTTTCCCCTTTTCTCCAGGAGCATAAAGAGCTCTTTCTTTTCTGCTTATTAATAGCTCTGATTAAATTATCTCTGAAAAACCTGCGTGGTGTGCACCAACGGGGGCTCAGCTCCCTCCAGGGTCTGGCCTAGATTATGGCAATGAGGGCAGGTGAGGCAACTGAGCGTTGGGAGGGAGGCTGGGCGGGCCTGCTCCCCCCACCAGGATAAAGGCCCAGTCTCTGCCCCCTCACCTACCCCCAGCCTCAGCTCTCGCCCTTTGGACATGAGCCCTTTGCAGTGGGGGTGTCCTCTGCCAGGAGCACGTGTCCCTCGCTCGCCCCTTGCTGCCTCCGGCTCATTTTTCACAGGACAGCTTGGCCTAGGCTGGGCCGGGCTCCTGCTCTGGGCTTCTCCATTACCTGGGAGTGATAACTGTGAGTTGCCTGGTCTGTGTCCCCCATGAAACATGAGTTCCACGAGGCCAGGGACTGTGTCTGGGTCGCTGCTGAATCCCCAGGAACCGGCACACTGCGGGTACCTATTAGCAGATTTAAAATGGCGAGGCCTCGGCGCATGAGGGCCGAGTGAAGGTGTGATGAACGTGGGAGAGTGGGTGCAAAAGTTCCAGGCCCCAAGCGCCCTGAGGAGTGCCTATGTGGCAATCCATTCTATTTCACAGATGGGGGAAACTGAGGCACAGAGAGGATGAGTCACATGACTAGTAACCTGTAGAGTCAGGTTTCAAACACAATCTGACTCTACCCCTGCCGTCTCCTACAAACAAAGCAAAACTAAACAATCTAGGCCATGTTCCTCCACTGATTCAGCGATTCATTCTGCAATAAGGCAAGCCTTTATTGATCACTGACTGTATGCCAGGCCCTGAGCTAAGGATAAAGTGCCCTGCCTTCTCAGAGCCCTCAGGCTGGTGGATGAGACTGGCAAACAAATGGACCATTATCCCACAGCGTGGGTATGGCTGTGAAAGGGAGGGCCCCCACCTGGAGGAGGGCATTCAGGGAAGGCTTCCCAGAGGAGGTGGCACCCAAGCTGAAATCTGAAGGAGGAGCAAGAATCAGCTACCTGGAGGGAGGACATTCCAGGTGGAGGGGACAGTCTGGGCAAAGGCCTGGAGGTAAGAGTGGCACATGGGAGGATGTGCAGGTATTTCAGCAAGGCTGGAGTGCAGGGGCATATGGGACCAGTGAAGAACAAGGTGCCTTCTGTCCCCCTCTGTCCCCTGAGGGTCTCTGGGATCCCCAGCTGGAGCCAGCATTCAGGCATTCAGGGCCTGCCTGGTGGCTCCGTGGACCGTGGCAAATACATCTTGACACTGTCTCCACTCACGTAGAGTTACTGATCCTGGCCAAGAGCGAGGGACACCTGGGTGGAGGCTGGGAGTCAGGGGGTGGGAAGAAGGCATTGGCACCAGATCTGCCCTCAGAGAGGTAAGCACATGTGAAGTGGGCACGTGGGAAGCAAAAGTGAAGGCCTGAGGCCGAGCATCTTATAGGGCATTCACCTGCCTGGAGGGGCATGAGAGGCACCTGGAAGACTCTTGTTACCTACAGAGCCGCCTTCCAGCTTGATGCTGCCTGAAATCCCACAGTTAACACGCCACAGACTCAGAACTTCAGAGATGCGGGGACCTTTCAAAAGCTTAACCCCTGTGGTCAGCCCTGGTCCCTGGGGACCTTTGGAAGCTACAGACCCACCTCCACAGAGTCTGACTGGTAGGACTGGGGTGTGACCTGGCCCCACTCCCCATTTTACAGCCCAGGATATTGAGGTCCAGAGAGAAGAAACTTCCCTCAAGGTTAACAAGCTGCAGGCACAATAATCAAAGTCAGGGGCCCAGCATTTTGGACCTGGCTGGGTCCTGATGTGACCTTGGGAAAGCCAAGTGGCCTCTGGGAGCCTCAGCTTTCTCTGTTGTAAAATGGGGACAATGATCGTGCATACCTCTAAAGGTTGCTATGAGGGTAAAACAAGACAGAAATAGGAAGATAAATGGCACCCAGCAGGTGCCTGGCACACGGAAGTCCTTCAAGTTATGGTAACCCACAAAGGGAAAAAAGCCCAAACGCTCTCTCTCTTCCCAGGGTTTTGTTTGTGGCTGTCCCTCCTTCCGCCCCCCTGTTCACATCCTGAGTCAACCCAGCACGTTGCCCCCAGCAACCGGCCCCAGTGTCACTGTCAGCTCTGGCGGCTGACCTGGGAGCTAAAGCAGCTGCGGGTGGATCGCGTTTCCAGGTAATTCCCCACCCCACCCCCAACTCCGGGGGCGGGGGCGGGGAGAAATAGAGCAGGGCTAGGAGGCGGGGAGCTGCTGGGAACCGCATGGGCCGCCTCCGCTTGGCGGCCTGGAACAGGGCCAGGTCCTGCCCTAGATAGGGCAGCAGGTGGCCTATTTAGGCTGGCCCTGGTACCCCCAACCCCGTGAGCGCCCCTCCCAGGCTCTGGGCAAGGGATGGCTTGGCTCCTGGAACTAGGCTACCACCGGCTATAAGCAGCCCATTCCACTGGATGCTCTTGGAGACCATCAGGGTTTCCAAAGTCCTACATCTTCATGTCTGCAGCTGGCATTCATTGAGCACTGAGTGTGTTCTGAGCCCCTTACAGGAATTAACTCATTTCGTTCTCACAACAACCCTGTAAGGACGGAATTATGATACCCCATTTCACAGAGGAAGGAACTGAGGCACAGAGTCCCCAGGTAAATGGCCAAAGCCTGTAGCTAGCAGGACAGGGCTGGAATCCCACCAACATGGGACTCCAGGGGTTATGTGGACACAGCTTGGGGGTGGGGGTGGGGGGGGAGTTGCTGCTCTGTGCTTCTGTGGAGATCCTGAGGTCCTCCCTGGAAAGACAGCTCTATGATTCGCTGTGTGACAGAAACACAGCAACCTAGGGAACTGCCCCTCTCAGGACTCAGTTTCCCCAGCTGTAAAATAAGACTGCTAAACGGTCCACCCTTGGGTTACCAGGCAGACCAAATGAGAACCTATCAAGTTTTTTAGAAAGTAAAAGCCAAGGTGCAGTATAGTTTGATGGATTCAAATTTGGACCCCAGTTCTATGTGATTCTGTGCCTCAGTATTCCCATCTATTAAATGGGAGAGGATACTGGTGCCTGCCTCCCATAGACGGTGAGGCTTGCAAAGTGCTTAAACATGTGCCGGGTATATAGTTAGTGCTCCACAGAGCTCAGCTGTGATACCCAAACCTCGTACTTGCCAAAAATAATGCCTCGGGGCAAACATTCCGAACAGAATGTCATTTCACAGCTCAACCTCGGTTTCCTCTGTAAGTTGGGAGTAGTATAATAATAGTATCTACCATATCAGTTTTTCTCATCTGTAAAATGGGGTTGATATTGCCTACCTCACAGGTTTAGGTTCAAGGTTTAGGTATAGTACAGTACCTGACACATCTTAATGCTACACATATTAGCTACCATTATGATTTTTGTTATTTTTAAACGAATTCCTCATATGGTTGTTTCCAAGATTACGTGACACCATGCAGATAATGCGTTTAGTACAGTGCCTTACCCCAAGTAGATGCTCAATAAACGATACTGGTTTTTCCACCCGTTTCCCCGACGAAGGGACTACAAGTACCAGCATGCCCTGCGCCCCCAGTAGGGCCTCTCATCCCAGCTCCGGCGCGCTGCATGCTGGGAGTTGCAGTCCTCGCGGGACAGGCCTCGCCTCGTCCCAGCTCGGGGGAGGAGGTTGGAGAGCCGCCCTGCCGGCCTTTGAATTTTGCCGCGAAAAGCGCGCGTGGCGGCCCCCGGCCCCGCCCCCCGCGGGACGCGGCGCCGCGTCACCCTGGTAACCGCCTCTCGGCCGGCGCTGATTGGGCCGGGCCGCGGGGGGCGGGCGGGCGGCAGACGCTGCGGCGGCGGCCGGCGCTCGAGCCTGTCAGTCGGCCGGGAGCGGAGCGGCGGACGGGACTGCCGGGCGGGCGGCTCCGCGGAGAGGCAGCGCTCGCCGGCCGGGGAACGCGAAGAGCGGGGCCCGCCGCCTGCAGGGCGCAGCGCGCGGCGCCCGGGCGTGAGCCGAGGCGAGGCGTCGGCGCGCGCCAGGCTGCGGCCCCGGGAGCCCCTGGGCGCGTGAGAGCACGACGCGCGCCGCCCCTGCTGCAGCCGGTGCACGCGGGGCGCACCGCACCCCCGGCCGTCCCCGCGCCCGCCCTGCGCCGCTTGGACCTGTTCTTCCTCAGCGCCGAGGCCCCCAGGGCTGCGTCGGAGCCTCCGCCGCCCGCTGCCGCCGCTCGCCGGCTTCCCCTCCCCCCACGCCGGCGCTCGGAACCGGCGGAGGAGGAGGGGCCGGTGCGCTCTCGCCGCCGCCGCGCTTTGCAACCTGCGGGGGCCGGTGCATCCCCGGCAAGGAGCCGGGGGCCTCTGCGGGCATCTCCGTTCCCCGGAGGAGACGATCCCCCTCCCGCCGGCGAGCCCGGGGGCTGCCAGCCGCGGGCGAACGAGCCAGAGCAAGCAACAAAGACAGGCTGCAGCTGGGGCCAGCGAGAGGGGCCGCGGCTGCGGGGCTCGCGGCGCGGGCCGAGAGGGCGCCCCGGGGAGCGGCGCCGGCCGCCCTGCAAGCCCTGAGCGCGGCCCCGAGGGGAGGCGCAGCGCCGCCCGCCGGACGCGCCGAGCACAGGCCCCTGCGCGGATGTGTGGTCCCAGCGGCAGCGCGGCCCGGTTCCGGGGAGGCCGAGAACCCCGCTGAGCCGAGAGACCACCACCCCCGCCCCCCGACTTCGGACAGCGCAGCCCGGCGCCCGGATCGTCCTCGCCAATAACGCAGCTCCCCACCCGGAGACAGGCATCGGCCCCCGAGGGGGGCCTCCTCAGGCAGCCTTTGACGCCCTTCCAGGGCTGCGACCTGGTCCCTTCGACGGCCTGGCTCATCCGGTGAGTTCCGCGCGGCGGGGTTCGGGGCAGAAGCTGGGGGCACCCCCTGGCGTTCGGGCAGCCCGGATTGGACATAAAGGGGCCTTGAATTGAACTGTGGGGCTTCCTGAAGCAGCGGTGGCCCTTGCCTCCCTCCCCCCAAGTCGTCCGGACGGGCCAGGTGGACGAAGTGGAGGTGGGGGGCCCGTTGTGGGGCTCTGCGATGCCCTGGGGCGGGGGCGTGGAGGATGCAGAGAGGAAAGGTCACCGCACCCCTAAAGCCACAGACAAAGGTAAAACGGCTCCGTCGTCTGAAAATTCCTCGGGAAATCCCGCGCCTTCGAAGGGCGCTGGGGGAGGTTGGGTGCATCCAGCCGTGGGACTTCGTTCGGGGTCTCTCGAGCCTCCTCTGGGATCTTCAAGGAACATCGTCAGCTCAGGGGAAGATGTGGGGTTCCGGCTTTGCAGGTGGCCGCCCCTCTGGGGCTAGAACATAGCAGGCGCTCCCTTCCAGCCCGTGTTCCTGCAAGTAACTCGCCGGGACATCGGGTTCCCCAGGGCGGCCGCGGCGTGACGTCACTGCCAGGCCTCTGACGTCACCGGGGTTGCCGTGGCGACGCGACTTGCCTTGCCCCAAAGCCGGAGGGGGTCGGGCCGGATGCCTTTGGGTAGGGAAGAAGGGACGAGGGCAGGCTCCGCCTAACCCCCTGCCGCAGTCCTGTGACCCAAATCCCCGGTGCGCGATGAGGTGGGGGAGGGAGGCAGTACCAGCTGTCCTTGCTGAAGCCCCGCCCCCCAAGGACAGGTGTTCAGAGCGCTGTCCGTGCAGCCTGGCAGTGCCTGGGGCTCAGGACTCCCAGACACAGCAACTTTCTGCTTCCAGAAGGAATGCTAGAGGACACCCTCCTGGACCCGCCCAGCAGGCTGAAGCTCCCTGGATCCCCAGAGAGATGTGGGACCCAGCCTTAAAACAGGCTTCTTCTGCCCAGGGAAACGTGGGCACCCCACCTTCAGCCAGGGGTGGCTCACTGCCCCCCCCCCAAGTCCAGGGAGTCCCATGCCTCAACGCCTGACGGGCCCCAGTCTCCTTGTGATGTTTAAGAAATGATTTTCACAAGCACAGTATAGCGCCTGGTATGGGAATGGAGAACAAGGTGTCATCAGCGTCAAGGTCTAAGGAAAGGGCATCTCTGCCAGGGGCCAGCTTTGATGGGGGGGGTCACCAGCCCTCTAACCCCATGACACCCCAGCCCCATTTCCTATGAAGGTCCAGAGAACTCCCAGCCAGCATCTCACTAAGTTCCTTCCAGCAAGTACCACCACTGTCGGATGTGGGTGAAACTGCCCGGATCACATTTCTAGGAAAAGGTTAGGAAACGGTGTCATTGCTTCGGCAGCGTGGGTGGGGGTGGGGGTGGGGGATTGAGGGTAGAGAGGAGTACTGTGGGGTCATACGAGAAGCCAGGCCCCAGTCTATGCTGCGAACACTTGCCCTGTTCCGCCAGGCTCTTAGTTAGATTAACAGGTCAATACATATTGGTGGAGCTGTTTTGGGGGGCTTGGCAGGGAGATATTTCCGGCTGAAATGGTGTCATTAAACAGACAGCCTTCCAAGGACAGAGGAGCAGCAGCGGGTTGGGGGAGCGCTGGGAGAGGAGGGCAGAAGGGCTGCTTGCGCTGCCTCTTGGAGCTTCCCAGTTTAGCAACAAACTCAGAGTGCGTGCCAGAGATCCACAGACACAGGCAGTTGGAGGCCCTCCGTCGAGTATTTATACTTCCGCAGCCAAGGCGGAGGGAAAGGCTGGCAGAATCGGGCAATTCCTTCTGTTCCCTCAGTTGGCATCCTGGGCTTGGAAATCGGTGCCAGGCTGCGAGCAGGAGGGAGTGCCAGCTTCTCCAGTGTCTCCCTGCGCTCTCGGTATTATACGGGATCTCAGTAACTCCTTGGAGGTGGCTCATGTGCCGTGGCCCGTTTTGCAGATGAAGAAACTGAGGCTTAGCCTAAGGAAGTGACCCGCTATGACTGTTCTGCCAGGTAGCCGCAGAGGTTTGGCCCTGAGTTCTCCTGGCTCCCGAGGGTAGAGGGGAGATGCCCCACTTGTTGGACAGGGCCCCCTGCAAGAGTCAGGGGCTACTGGCTGGAGGGGGGTGTCTGACCCCACCCAGACACCTGGTCCACACTGAAACCCAGCTAGCTGCAGGGCAGTGTTGAGCCAGAGCAGCAGCTTCAGCTCTGGCCTTGTGGTCAGCCCAGTCCCCTCACTCCCTGGGACCCTGTCTGCAGCACTGGGGGAAGGTGCGGCATGAAATCCCGGCCCGGAAGAGTTGAGAGAGCCAACTTCCTGGCCCCCTGGGCTTTGGGGGGGGTGGTGCGGCTGCTCTCAGTCATCCCAGGGACCCTCTTGGTAGGCATCTGTCTGGCTGGACAGTCCGGTGGGGAAGGTAGGGGTGTATGTAGAGGGCTCCTACCCAGCCCGAGGGTCGGGAAGGACCCTATCAGAGGGACGCCACACAGGAATCTCGAAAAGGACAAGTAGGGATCTGCCAGGCCGAGGAGTCAATGTGTGCTGAATGGGTGGAGGGGTGGGTGTGTCCCAGAGGCCGAGCTGGACTGCCTCGGAGAGGATCCAGCAGGGGCTCCCTTGAAGGGGACAGGAACCTACCCTGGACGTCTCCAGTCAGAATGGGGGGCCCTTCTCTGTTCTCTGGGCAGTCTCCTCTCTCAAGGTTAACCCCCCACCCCGCGGGCCCAGTAATCCCCATCTATCTAATTCCCTGTAAGCTCCCCCAGCCCCAATCCCTTCTGAGCCTCACAGTTGCTCCAGGCCTGGGCTGAGCTGCTTGACCCCCTTTTACAGATGAGAAAACTGAGGCTCCCTTCCGGGGAGTGAGGGGTACTGCTCCTGGGGGTGGGGCCTGACTGTGTGATCTTGGGTGAGTAGCCTCGCCTCTCTGAGCCTCAGTTTCCTCATCTTGAGAAGGGGCTGATAATAGCACCCACTGCACAGGGTGCTTCTTGGTTAGGATTCTGTGAGTGCTTGGGGCGAGCAAGGCTTCCAATGGTTTCCCTCCCAGTCCTTCTTGGAGCCAAAGGTCTCTGGCCCCCAGGGCGGGGCAGGAGCGCCCACCCTTCCTGCTGACCCTGTGGGGGGACACCTTTGCCTTGTGGGTCCCCGGGCACTTTAGGACACCCCACGTGGTGAGTGCACGTGGCTCCCATCAGAGCTTCTGGGGGGCCGGGCCCCGCACTCCAGTCTCCCTCCAGTCCTCTCTGCCTTGTCTCCCTCTGACACCGCAGGTAGGGAGGCCAGCGGCTCATCTTCGCCAGCAGTAATTCAATCAGGCGGCGGTTCCTCCGGGCTGGAGCGGGGCCGAGGAGGAGGCGGCGCGCACCAAAGGGCTGCTTTATTACCTCCTGCGGCCCGGGAACCGCTGCTCTCCCAGCAGCGGCCGGAGCCGCCTTTATTGTGTCAACCCATTTGCGTGTCAAGAGCTATTGTGCGCTTTATCTGCCTGTGCGGTGCGGGCGGCTGCGGGTGGAGGGGCTGCGGG
>JAQZBX010031512.1:0-26287 GCA_029593785.1 Cabassous unicinctus | reverse complement strand
TTCGCTTTTTTTAGAACAGTACTGATGATATTTATAAATATTTTTATTCCTTTTGTTGACTGAAAATTTGCTTCTAAAAATCGAGGAAAATAAAGACTTAAGTATTATTATCAAGTTACTAAATATAGTAAATTATGTTCAATCTTAAGCTTGCTTAAAATAATATACCAACAAATGTATTCAGAAATTTTTAACTAGAGTAAAAGATGGCTGTCAATAGTCCTGAAACATAAGTTTATAATTGAGAAATTATATCTCGAGATTATGCTATTGATGTTATTAATTAGTAAATGATTACATTATAAAAGAAAAATAGTAAAATTATTGCTTCTCTTTATACTTCTGTGAAGTGGTACTCCAGGTTTTTTTTGTTTTGTTTTGTTTTTTTGAACAAACAATAGGAAATTGTGGTATACTTTGGAATGGCTTACATTTGTTTCTCGGCAACAGCTTATTAATAATCTTCTGGAAGGGAGGTTACCCATCCTCATTGATTTACATCCAGTTCCACGTGATAAAGTACAGTAAGCACCTAGTGTTACCAGATGCTTTCTCTAGATTTTGCATAAAGCTCTAGGATCGTACCTGTCACTAGAAAGAGGAAATCCCTGTCCTTAAATTACTAAAATAGCCATTACTTTTTTAATTCTTCTATTAGGTCTTTTAATGTTATGCATCTGAGTAATCAGAGTGAGTAATCTCTCCTATCTTTGGTCCTTCATATATATTTTCTGGGTTGATGTCAAGATTTATAAAATGCAAATGGTATATCAAAGTTGTGAGTATTTAAATAAGACTCCAATAAAACACAGTTAAATATATCCAAATTAGTCAGAACCTGTAAATACTAATTTGTATGCAAGATTCAGTATTCACTGAGAAATCAACAGCAAAATAGCGCCTAAATCCAATGGTGTTCCCCTACTGCATGTGCCCCCCACTCCCTTTCCAGGAAATATTATGGGGTAAATATATTAGGGCTTTCATAAAATGTTCACAATAAGGATTTTAAGATTCTTAGTTGAAAATCTTGCATTGGGTTCACTATGCTCTGTATATTTTAGAACGATTTTAACACCAGTTTCAAGAAAAATGAAGTTTCCGAATAGTACTCAAGTAGTACTATGAAATTTCATAAACCAAAACCTGTGTTTTTATTATAATCACATTTTATGTTAATTATACATAATGTGTATATTTAAGTATGTTATATTGAAATATTTCCACCTTTTGAGGAATTCTAAACTGAATTAGAAATTTGTTCAGAATTGCTTGATGTCTGTTGACTTTTGAATCTCCCGATTTTTTCCCTTTAGTTATATGAATGGCATTATATTTCATGTTTTTCATATGGTTTTTTTATAAGGTAAGTTTAATCTACTTTATAATACATTGAGTTCCTTGTCAGATCTTTGCTTTTTTAATATAAATTTTGAAATTTTGAAAAAATTTTAAAAAATATTTTTTAGCTTATTTTAGAACACAACAAATTATTTTCTTACAGTGGAAAGTTCTTTCAAATGTACAGTGGAAAGTCCTCAAATGTACAGTGGAAAGTTCTTTCTTCCATCCTTACAGATCCTTTTTCCTACCTTGAATTTCTTACATTTATCAGGAGCAGCCTTCCTGAGATATGGATTATTTTAAATTTGGGCACCATTTGTCACACTTGTCAAAAGGAGGTTCTAGTGATTTTTCCATTTCGTGTGGCTGTCGTTAATTAATATAGAAAGGCTTTTCTGCGTAAAAGATATACAGTTAAATTGGATGTGTACTACAGTTATTTTCCCTCTATCTCAAGTTTATTTGTACTTTTGTTTTCCTGTTTCTTCCTTGGAAATGCACACCATTTTTAGGTAACTTTTCTGACTTAAACCACCTTTTCTTGGACTCCAGTCAATTGTTTGCCACTTGTCTCTTTGAATACCATCTTGTCATAACAGAAGTTCCCTTAAAACACTTTTCATATTTGGAAACGTTATCCTGCTTCCGGTTACCTGACTTAAAAAGATTTATTTTTTGGCCTTTCTTTTCTCACCTGCATTAACATTTTCCCCATGATTCTGCTTCTATTACCCGTTGAACACACTGGCTTCTCTTTTACTGCATTAGGCATGGCGTGGGCTGAGCAGGACACTGGCCAGGGCTGGGACCCTGTCTCCATGGGAAGGTTCAGGAGAGGCTCCCAGTGTGAGGCAAGCTCCCCCCGACCCCGACACTTATCTTCTCCTCCACATTGTCTGTCTATGTTCACAGCTGTACTGTGTCTGGTCAGTTACTTCATCTCTTGCTTAGGAGCACTGTCTGGAGCTTGAACCTGTGCCCACTTTACTGACTTGTTTCTGTTGCCTGATTTCTGACGACCTTTCTGACTTGGAACCTTTCCTTCATACGCTCTTGTATCTCTGCCCTCACTGGCTGTAGCTGGTTGCCCAGCCTTGATCTGGTTGCCTTCTCTTCCTCTCAGTTTCCCCTCTTTCTGCTTCCTGACCTAGTTCCCTTCTGTCCCTGTAACGCATTATGCTGGGAAACCTGCACAGCACCCGTGGGCTGACTCCCTCTTCTTTGTGTCTCCTTTTTATCAGATAACAGTTTGGGTAAGTTTTACTGAATCAAGAAAAAAGAAGAAAAAAGACCAAGATGCCATCCTGATTTCTGAGCATTATTTTTACTAAATTGTGTAAGAATTTTCCAAAAAATTATATTGTGAACATAATCTTTAAAGCTTGGTAAAATATGCCTAGATTCACACCTGTATGTATACACATTTGTATTATAGTCCCTGTATTTGAAAATATTGTTTTTCAATCACTCTCTTCCAAAGAGTGCATATGGTATATACATTGTTTCAAATACTAGAGTGTTTTGATATAGATTTCAAAATTTTTATTGCAAATAGATGCTGATGGTAAAACTTCAATGGGGGATATATGCAGTGACCTTGAAATCTGCAGTGAAATAAGGCATAGAAGGTTTAATAAATCTTATTTTGGATACTTTCATATATTAAAATGGAAGGAGAAAGGCCAGGCTCCCCACCTGTCTTTGGTGGTGATTTGTCAAAGTGTTGTTAGATGTCTGTCCTCTTTTTCTTTGTGGCAGCAGTAAATGCCAGGAAGACATTTTTGAAGCGAGATAGATCTAAGGGACTTCTTCACTGCCTCTTGCTTTGTTGCAGTTACAGTCAGAGGAATGCCTTTCCCCAACTTCATCATTATCTTTCATTACAATAAGTAGATTGAAATCTTTTTCTTTTTCCTTTTCCAACAAACTCCAGTGGAACTACTTCTGACCACTAAACAATATTATGTTTATTTTGATATCTATGTCATTTGCCTTGTTTTAAAAATCTTTTTCTTCTTTTCTCATATCTCCCCCAAAGGCAAAAGCCTTAATAATTTAAAAAAGTTTTGAGAAAAAGCTTCTAAATTGCTTTTAAGAATGTTAGGGCAAAGAAAAAAGTCATTTTGGATTAAGTTAACAATTGTCTTTTTTTAAGTATGGATTTTCCCAACATGAAAAATAATCAAATCAAGTATTAAAGCCAGTAGTAAAAATATAAATGCCTTTTTATATGAAAGACTAACACATCTTGCTGAGATAGGTACTAGTATATTTACTTAAATAAATCCAAGGATATTTTCACACGCAAACACACACACACACAATAGGCCTAAGTGGTAAAAGAATTTAAATCCTGATTCAATACTTCTGGGAACACTTTCTGTGATTCTCATCTCATTTATAAGAAATAGAAGTTAAATTGAATTAACTGAATTTAGAACTTTCGTTTTGGTTTTTCTTACTTTGAGGGAAGACTGTTTTGAAAAGTCGATGTATTTTTGTAAGATTGAGGAAAATAATATAAAAAGCATTTCAGCAGTTATTGTATTAATACTCTGTTTCTTACTAGTAAAGATTCGTCTGCAGTGCCCTTCCCACTGCCCCCATCCCAGCATTAGAATTTGAGCTCCCAATGTCAGGGAGTTTAGGGGTTTTATTTAGCTGATATGTGTCAAAGACCTAGAACAGTGCATCAGACACATGTTAGATGTTCAGTAATTGTGTTTGCATAAATAAAAAGAGGGACAAGATAGTTGTTTCAGCACCTGCTTTTTGCTTCATAACTCACATCCTGCAGGTGTGAAAAGATATTTTGGGGTAACTATCCCTGTTCCTTGATGCTGGAATAATGACAGAAGAAAGATGAAAAAGAGGTGCAAGTGAACCCGCTAGAAAAACAAATGTGCCCTGAGTAGTTTTCATCCACTCCAACTCCTGGCAAGTATCTAGATGGCCCTTTTAGTTTCAGTTAAATACTTAAACATTTTAAAATGACTGTTCTAATAAGGACTATATATATTCACACCTCTGACAATAATGGTATCTTTTTCTCAAAGTTAAAATATGTATGAGAGTGGTGTAGGGGGAAGTAGAGGCAGAGGTGGAGACAGAGAAGGGGGAAGAGGCAGATTATTAGGCAGATAAATATATTTTTTCTTGACTTTCTTAAAAGTAAAGTAAGAGCCATGAAGAGGCAGTGATTCAGTGGGCTATGTGTTAGCACCTACAGATGCATAAAGTCTTAGCCAAAGAGCAGCCTTTCCTGGAACCTTAGGCTTCAAATATTTTTCATGGGAGGAAATCAAAGAAACAGTCCTGAACTTCAAACCCTAAGAAAAACAAAGGCCCAAAGAAAAGACTCAGCATTCTGTCATTGTTTTGTTCAAGCCAAGCCAATGTAAGCGTCTGGATTGGTTTACTAAAATCTTTTTTTTTTTTTTTTAAGCCAGCATTTTCACTTAAAAGTGGAAATAGTGAAATTGATCATAAAAGAATGAAAAATATATAATAATAATAACAATAAGAGCAATAATAAAAAATAATGGTCAAAATTGGTGGAGAATGTGATAATAGAAAGGAACAATATCTAACTTCGCTTCAGTACTTTGTGTTATCCTTGATGGCCTAAGGCAGCCCTGCTTAGTAGAGTTCTATTGCCCATATAATGATAATACTCATTTTATTCAATTGGGAACACTATTCTTTGGCAGACCCTGATTTTATCAGTGAAGCCAGAGGCCAGAAATGTATGAAATTGAACCATATGAAATGCTTGATTTTGCAGGTCCAAAACATTTGAAAAATAGCAGTTTCATGTAGTTTAATCTTACAAATGGCATATAAGAGGGAGAATGTAAAAAGGGAGCTCTGTACAGAACTTAAAGGTGAGCATGGAAAATTGTTGATGGAATAACACAGCATTGATTCCTCAATCCTGAAGGATATCAGGGGATGGGGTAGAAAAAGGGGCTCTGAATTTTTCTTTGCAGATTCAGTCATCTAATTCCACTGACTAGTGCCTAACGGTTGCACTGACTTAAAGCCTCTGCCACTTTCTTCTGAGGGAATTCTTAATGAAAAATAACCGAAGAGCAGCAAGTCATGGCATTGCAGAAGATTTTTTACATGTTTGACTATTTCATCTTTACAGTGTGTGTGTATATTTGTGTGTGTTAATTTCAGAGATTCCCAGTTAGGCCATTCTATCCCCTCAGTATCATTTTGCAGGGCTTACAAGCCATTCTTTTTGTTAATACCAGGTACCAGGTACAAGTCATCTTGCATTTAAGCAGAATCAGGACAATATTGGTCTTTTTGTGTATGGTTATACACACACAAAAGGCTCCCATAAGGGAACCCTTGGTGACTGGAAAGAGTCATTATACTGTTTTGAAAAGTGACACATTTTTGCCTGTTATAAGCTGATGTGTGAATGGGAAAGATTTTTTCTTATAGCGTCTGTATATCTTTACTGAAAAATATTTGAGAGCATTAAGTTAACCTGGAGGTATCGGGTGTGGCTCAGTGGATAGAGCCCCCGTTTACCATATGGGAGGCCCGGGTTCGCGTCCTGAGGCCTCCTTGTGAGGGCACGCGGGCCTGAGCGGTGCGGTGGGCTGATGCAGCAGGACCTCACAGCAAAGGGGAGATAAGCAGACACAGAGAAGACACGCAGCGAATGGACACAGCAGCACAAGCAGCAAGGGGGGGATAAATAAAATAAATAAATCTTTAAAAAAAAAAAAAAAAAGTTAACCTGGAAGTGTTTCTGTTATTTTGCAATAAGTTTTATCACCTGGGAGTAGCGTGTTTTCATTTTCTTCCTAATTCTCAAGTGATACCTCACTGACTATTCAGAAACTGAAATGTTAAAGAATGAATGTTTTTTGATCCCATTCTACAGGTGTTCTTTAGGACGTTTGATTTCATATTAAGATGTTACTTATAATATTTTGAGAGGTGGTAATACTGCTCAAAGTCCGATGTTCAGTGGAGTTGGAGTCAGTGTGGCAGGGTGTATGGCAGCAAAAGGCCCATGGTGCTGTCATTAGTGACTGGGAAGAATTGATACATTTTGGAATTCCTGAAATAATAAAAGATATCCCTTCATACTACATGGGGATGGGGAACCTAGTTTAAAGAGAGGTAGAAGAAAGAGCGTGAGTTGACGGGAAGGTCCCTGGGGTCTTATGTATTAGTAATGTATAACAGCAGCAGTGGTTAGAATTGAGTAGGCAAATCTTAGGGCCGTGCCAGTAGAAAGGAAGATGATTATTTCTAGAATGTAAGAACACCATTTGGGAAAAAGCTGTTTGAGTCTTTGACTCCTTAATTACATTTATAGAAGGAAGCTGTATTCTATTGCTCAGAAAGGTCATGATGTGTAGCATGTTTACATCAGCTTTTGAAAATGGGATAAATGAAAAAAAAAAAAAAAAACACTTTGAAATTAGGAACTTCAGAATAACTCGGGTTCAGTAAACATTAGACTTCATTGTCTCATGCCATCTGTATCAGCCACAAATCTTTATAGATGTTGTGTAGGGGAAAAGTTAAATTATTTTTAATATAGTATGTTTCACTATATTTTAAGCAAGCATTTCATAATAATATCCTTAAAACATACTTTGCAATGTAGTGATGATCTGATAAGTTCATGACTCCTTCCCAGGGCATTCTAAATAACTAATAATGTATATAAAATACACTTACACATTCCAGTGATTGCTCAGGCAAATAAAATGGGGAAGCATGTTTTAGTACATGTCCTTGGTCATTGTATTAGCAACAACTGATTGGTATATAGATGTTCAAGTAATGTTTCTGGAGAAAAATTCATTTAAGAGCTTTTTAGAGACCATATATATGCTGAAGTACATTGTACTACCAGGTATAGTTTTATGAAAAAGACAAAAAACTGAATATGCATAAAAATAACATTGCTAATGTCACCAGCATCAACAGTGACCACATCCAATGGTCAACCTTAAATCTTGTCTTTTTCATGGCATTTTATGCGTTTGACCACTTAATCATTGGTGCCCTCTTCCCTTAGATTCAGAGACTCTTCATTTTCTTGGCTTCCTACTTCTTTGATTTTATTTCCTTAGGTGTGTTAGTGAAAAACCAAAGAGTTGGGAAAAGGCTTTCTTCCTCCACTGTATTAGCAAGTTCTTCTTTCCTTTCCTAACCAGAAATGTTGGTTTTCTGTAGTTTTCCACCTGTGGCCTTCTTTCCTCCTCCTTTCATCCTTTCCTAGAGTGAGCTCATTCATTGTTATATGGATAAAATCTAGAGTCCTTGCTCTCTAAGAATAACATCTTTTATGCTACCTTCCAACCTTTTTCTAGTTGAATATGTTTTTCACGCCTTGCCTTGTCATGTGGTCCTTAGTTTTCTTCCAGTCCATGGCGCCTCTTTCACTTTTGTCATCTGTGTTGTACATATACAAATCATAATCAAATACTTTGTGTCCTTTAACTCAGTAAATTTTTGTACCCATCGCCCTTAATTTTTCATGCCACATATTCAGTTGTCTACCAGACATTTCAATGTATTGTCCTAGAATCATCTCTTAACTACTTAATCAAGAGTTGGAGACCCTCCCTGATTTGGGCCCTTTTCTGTGCTTGCTTCTGCAGTACAGCTGGTTGAGTTGTGGATCCCAGAGTGTTTTGCATGTAGCCTGAAATTTTCACCATTTTTCTTGACCCAGCTCCATTTTTACCTTGTTCTCCTCCTGTATGAAGTTTTCCTTTAACCTAGTTGCAAGTTATTAGACTCTTTTTGAAATCTGAATTTTTTAAAGCCATGGATGACTCTCATCACATAGTGACTTTCATGTTTATTAATCTCCAGATCTTACCTATCTTACTAGATTACAAACTCCCTGAAAGCAGAAACCATTTATTTTTTATCTTTATATTCCCAGAAGCACTTTAATATAGCTTGTGTTTGGCAAAAATCATTTGATTAAAGTAATACTTGAATAATATAATGACCAATATTTACCTTTGACTGTTTTACTTTTTTTTGTCTTAAACTATATTTTAATTAGACTTAGATTATACCCTAAAAAGATTTTGCATATTTTGATCAAATGTTAATTTAGCCATAGTTTATATTTTAGGTGAAAAGATTATTTGAATGCTGTCCTTGCATTGATATTTAATGCCTAAAATGAAATTTTATACATGCTGTTGTGGACTTCAGTTTCATGCGATCCAAAATATTCCTACCTTTTTATTTTTTCTTTTTGATCTGTGTTAAGAATTCTTTTCTGCTGTTGTGAAGCTGTGCTTCTTGATTATAATTATAAATCTTTTACAGGAAAATTACATTAATTTAAATGAAATTTAGAGTGTTAGGAAAATATATATCTCATTTAAAGAGACATTCTAATAAATATCATTAATGGTATAACCTTGTGGAAACAAACAACAAAAAAAGAAAAGTAAATTGAAAGAGACTAATTAGCCATTGCCGAGCTTTAACTTTATTTTCCTAGCTATTTATATCTTTCAGTTTTCTTTCAGTGTCAGGTAACTTTAGCTGTAACTTTATTCATACAGTTGAGATTGCAAAATGTATACTGATTCTTTAATTCCAATCTGTAGTGCCTTATGAATCGTGGCTTAAGAGGATGAACTTTAGTAATGCATTATCCCCCAAAGTGCTAATGACTCATTTATCATCAAAATAATACCATAAAAAATATGCCACAAAAATCACTCTCAAATATTTCCCCTAAATAATAGGTACATTAGAATAAGCTACTTTAGGTTAAATTTTATAACTCAAAATTTAAGCTTCTCAAAACAAAAGCAAAGAGTTAGCAAAGAGTTTAGTGTATTTTAAGTGTGGGTGAGAATAAGAATTCCAGTAAGCCAGTTGTTAAAGGTTGCTTTATGTTTGTGAAATGTACAGGTTTGTTTGTTTTTTAATATTGAGGGTTATCCATATCATTAATTTTCTTATATTCTTTACTTTATATGAAAGTATATAATTGAATCTCAATGATTGTTTATCCTAATGATCTAATGTAGCTGTTCTCAGGCTACACGCTATAGATACCAGGGAAACCAGATTTCTTACAGGAAGTACTCAAATCCCTATGCACCCAAAATGTTGCCTGTACAGTAAATAAACAATATGGCCATTGTCGTGCTACTATTTAAAAATACATTTTAAAAACCTTTTCTTCTGCTTATCAAAGTTAGACATGCTTATACAAATTATAAGCAGTATAGAAAAATATAATATAGGGAAGTAGAATTCTCTGTAGTTCCACCACTGTGGTAGCCACCAGTAGTAGTAGTAATCCTCCTCCTCCTCCTCATCATCATCATCAATACTAATTGATAAGAGCTAGAATTTAAGGAACACTAAAAATATGTTGGGCACTGTTCTAAGTGCTCTTTCCCACCTCAGCCGTTCCCCAGCATACCATTCAGTGGGATTAATCACTTTCCGCAGACAGAATCCTTACACCCACTATGCATTAACTCCCCCTGCTGCCTGCCCCGGCAACCTGTCCTCCTACTTTCTGTCCCTGTGAGCTTACATGTTTTCCCATATATTCATTTTGTTACCATGGGGCTTAAGTTTAACACCCTAAATTTATAACAATCTTGTTTTCTTTGTTTCTTGTCACAGATTACATGTTCATGCATTATGAGCCCAAAACAATTGGGTTAACCTTTGACCCCTCCATGTTTGGCCCTACAGTTTTAGGCACAAATCCTATGTAGCTGCTTAGTAAATATACTTTAAAGGTCAATTCTACATTTTAAAAAAATCCTGTATATGCTTTTCATTTTGATAACACTCCATGTCTAAAACTGAGTTCAGTATCTGCCCCCTCTCTTTTTTGTTTTTTAAAATGAATAAATGTGTTTCTTCAGATCAGATACACATAACCTTCCAATCATGTACCATCTTTCAATTTCATAGCTAACCACATAATAGAGTATCAGTAAAGAATGGAGTTTTCCTAACCCATCCATACTTTGTGGGCTGTCTCCTGTGTAAATAATGCATATGTTTGAGAGACAGCTTGCTGAGCTTTTGAGAATAGTCTGTATCTCTGTTGTAGTTTTTTTTCCTCTGTGTAACGCTAAATGAACCATATGGAAATTGAACCTATAACCTTGGCCTCGCTAATTTGCCTTCTGTAGGATTCACCTTTTGTAAATTTATGTTCTCCTGTAATGTTAGGAGTGTGATTTCATTCATTCAATGAATTGTACCAGCACTGTTGTAATGGCATTGGGGAACACAGAGATACATAGGACAAGGTTTTTGCCCTCAAGAGATTAGGATAAATGCATAGATCACTAATGCAAAGGCAAAAGTGATGACTACTGAAAGAGAGGAGTTAGTAAACTGCCAAGGGAGTCAGAAATGGGAGGGTGGTACTTCCAGCTGGGAGAACCTCAAGAGGATTTAACGACTGGGTTTCCATGACTGTGCGTGGGAGAGAGGAAATGCTAAGTTGTGTAAAAGGTGGTATCCAGAGCACCTAAACAGGGAGTGTGGTGAGCATAAGGCTATGTAGTGAGAGGGTCCTGCAGGGTAGGGTTGGTAATAGAGAGAGGGACTTAAATGTGCTACTAAGGTTTCCATTTATTATGGTATTCAGTTGGAATAATTGAAGATTTCTAAGCTGGAATGGAATGACTCTATCATGAAAAGTCATTTGGCAGCCACTATGGAGTGGATTGGAGGGAGGAGAGGCTCCAGTCAGGGAAGAACCCTAAACCTTCAGAACATCATAAGGGCCTAAACCAGTGTTACTAACAGTGGGCTGAAGAGAAGTGATGTGAGAGTTTGCAAAGCTGGGCTGAAGAAGACTTGGTAATTGCTGAGATTTGATTGTTGAGGAGGAGGTGTCAAGGATTGAGTACCAGGTTTGCATCTGGTTAACTACCCATTGGCAGCACTCTTTCAAAGTATGAAATTCTGAGGGAAGTGAGGCTAAATACCATTTTGGACATGGTAAGTTTCAAGGAATAGTAGAATATAAAGGTAGAGAGATTATTTAGAAGAAGTGAAACTGGAAATTGGAGCATGGGGGAGAGGTTGGAAATGGATATAAAGATTTGGAAAGTCATTCATCCACAGACATTGTATGAGGCTGGGAGAGTGGATGAGATTAAGGGATAGGGCATAGAAAGAAGAAAAAAGATGGCCAAACATGGAACTCTGAAGGAAGTCCACATTAGTGAAGATGAGAAAGGTGCTGAAAAATAGACGAGGCATTGTTACAGAGAGGAAAAGAACGTGTTCAGTACGATGTTACAGAAACCAAAGAAGCCTGCAGCTGCCCGAAGGCATGCAGAGGCAAATTTGCTTTTGCAAATGAACACAAGGGAAAAATAATTTGTTTGCATTAATTATGTAATTAAACAAATTTATTTTTAAAATCTGGATTTCACAGCATATCTATTTTATGCTGACTTTCTCTCCAATTTCTCTTAATTTAGTTCAGCTACATTTCACTCTCAAGACAGGTGAAAGCAAGTCATATTCCTCTCTATAAGGAATGCAGTAGGATATTAGAATTTGCAGAGTGGTAAGTTTTGGAATGACTATTGTGAAAATGACAGTTATCTAAAATCACTCATTTTTTCAAGTGTTGGTTGGCTGCCTCCTGCGGACCAGGGACTGTTCCATGCCCTGGTGACACAGCTGTGAATGACAGTTGAAAATTCCAGCCCATGCCTGTCTCATGAATGAGACAGACAAAAACCAGATGGAAGAAGTAAAATAGGCAGCATGTTAGGTGGTAGTAAGTTCCATAAAGAAAAACCAGACAAGGGAGATGAGGAATTCTGAGGAATGGGTGTTGCTCCTTGCAGTAGTGTGGTCAGGAAAGGTGTCACTGAACAAGTGACATTTGACTAAAGACCTCAAGGAGGTAGGGGAGGGCACTGTGCAGATATGTAGGTGAACAGCATTACAGGCAGAGGGGACAGCATGCTCAGCCTTGGTGTGTTTGAGGGCTGGCAAGAAGACCAGGCTTCCTGAAGTGACAAGGTAGAGATTAGAGAAGTATCAGGAGCCAGACTGAGGACCTGGGGTAATATGGGTGGCTTTGGCTTTTTTACTCTGAGTGAGAGGGAAAGCCCTTTGAGGCTTTGCCCTTTGAGCAAATGAGCGAAAAAAGATCTTTCTGACTGTAGGGGGACATCAAGGGACAAGGGCAAACAGGAAGTTCATTTAGAAGGCTTTTGTAAAAATCCAGGTAAGGGGTATTGATGGCTTGGACTAGAGGGTACCAAAGGAGGTTGTGTGAAGCGATCAGAATCGGAATATACTCTAAGGGTAAAGTGAATCGAATTTAACAGATTTAGATGTGAGGTTGCAAGAGGAGAGTCCTAGATGAGTCCAAGTTTCTTAGCTGAGCAACTGGAGGGAAGAGTTGCCATGAACTGAAATGAGGATGTCTAAGCTGAGAGACTGGATGAGATCACCAAAGAAGTGACGTTGGATAGAAAAACAGGGTTCCAAAGGCTAAACTAAGAGGACTTGACGCACTGGGACCAAGACCAAGGCCCAATTAAATGTAAATAAAAATCCCATGTATGCTTGTAGTTGTGAATAACACTTACGTTTTAATGATTTCAAGTGATATTCTAAATGTCGGCAAAGTCATGGAGCTTCCCTATAAGACAAGTCGGAGTATGGCTTGGGTTTTACTGGCTAATATGTTGAAGTTACTGGTGCTGAAATGGAATGTTTTGAATGCCATAAAGAAGTCAAAGGACACTAATAAAAATAATAAAGAGCATTTTACTCAGAAGGAGAAACAACTTTAGAGAACATTGTTTCAGTCCTTGATTTAAGAAGTCATTTTCTAGAAAGTCAGTCATGGTACAGTGCTCTGAGCAGTTAAATAGTTTCTTTCGTCATCTGTTTTTGGCAAGAGTATAGTTAAAACATTTATTATAGTTTTAAAATATTACTAATGTTATCACATATTAGCTAATTTGAAAAGCAGATCATCACTGTGTCATAATTATTTTCGCCTTTTGTTGTATTTTCTTTGTCTCTTTCCACATGCTTGCAGTTTCACTTGGATGCAAAAGCCATGACAGCAAGATGATAGCAGTGACATACAACAAATCTAGCCAAAGCTTTCTGAACATGTCCAGATTGAATTTTTCTGAAAGCCATTGCACATTCTGTCTCTGCCCGCTTTTTTGTATGGATATCACATAGTCGTGTTTCAAAATTCCCACCCTTCCCCAGTACGGAGGAACTCACAATGTGCTGCCATGTTAATCTGCACTAAAACACTTACCGTAATGATTTATGTTTCCACTTACATTGAGGGCAAAGACTGGGCTTTTAATAATTATTTCCTCAGCATCTTTCCCAAGACCTGTGGGAAGAAACTCAATAAATGCATGTGGACTATGGATGAAGAAATCAGCTGCTTTGCTGGCTTTGGTACTCATCTAAACAGTCACTGAAATATGATTCCTTATTATAATTTAAAGCGTGTTGCTCAGAATCTGTCAAAATAATATATATCTCTTAAGAAGATTCCCCTTAAGAAGTATTGAAACAGATTGTTGCTTAAAAGGTTACCTTTGTCCCTTTAAACTCTTGCCCAGAACTCCTCATTTCCTTACCATGAAAGATATCTGAGATGTTTGCCACATAAGGTATTTGTTTTAGCATTGACTGTGTCCCCTCAAATTTACTAAGCAAAATAAAGTAACTTGAATATACCTACATTTAAAATAAGATGAAAAAACACAGGAAGTTGGAGGGGTAAAATTGCTGGAGGTAGGGGAAAGAGTTTTGTTTTTTTTTAATTAGTGGATAATGGTTTTGGAAAGGAAAGATTTTTGTATAATTGAGATATATAATCTGAGTCTAGGTGCAGGGCGTTGAGAAGTATTGTAATAGCTCTTTGATGCCAAAACAAAAGGATGGAAAATACTTGGCCCAAGATCCTTCATGCTGCCCACCTAGAATACAAATAATATTTTTGGGGAACTCTTATCAGGAGGATAAAAGCTGATATGCGATTATTATTTTTCAGTTCTGGAAAGAGGCTTTTCTATGCAGAACTCTTGATAGCATTATTCCCCTGAGATAATTTACCTTCATTTTGTTAAGTTACATAGTATGTGACCAATGCATACTTACTGAATTAATTTTTTGTGTCAAGATTATTGAGAAATTTTGAGCTAAGCTGTACAGCATATGAAATATGCCATTGCAGTTATTTAAATCTTCATTTCTTTTCCCAGCTCTACTTTACGAAGTGTCTCTACTGGATCCTCAAGACCTTCCAAAATATGTTTGGTGTGTGGGGATGAGGCTTCAGGATGTCATTATGGGGTAGTAACCTGTGGCAGCTGCAAAGTTTTCTTCAAAAGAGCAGTGGAAGGTAAATGTTGATGTGGGTTTTCCTTTCACACGTTTTCCTAGTTCGTAGTTTGCTTGCATGATTAACTATAGCATTATTGAGAAAATTGTCAAAGATATTTTTGATGTAATCTGCCAGTGATAAATAGTAATATTGCCTTATCTACAGACCACCTGGGAATTTTCCACTGAGCAATAATTAATGGACAAAATTTGAAATTATGAGCAAGATCAACCAGTCAAGAAGGCTTTTCCCCCCCTTGTTTGTTTCATTTGTTTTTCAGTGAGACTTGGAAAAATAATCTGTGTTGTAAATTTAATTTGCCTGATCTTGAATAGGCAAAAATTTAGAATATTTCATCTCTGCTCTTTCTGTGTTTCTCTATAAATATACGTTCGTGGAAAATTGAAACACCAGGAGAAAGCCTGTGATTTAACTTGTGTTTCATATAAAATAATTTCATTGAAACAGCAAGATTCCAGGTCCCCACTTGAGTCCTACCTTTATTCCTACTGAAGGTTTCCAAAAGCATATATTAAATGAAAATTCTGACTAGGATTCATTTTGTATATTTAGGCTAGCTTTTCCTTCTGTCCAAGCAATTTTATTTCTTAAGGAGAAATAGTCTTTTAGCTTGTTTTTGCTTCTCCATCCCAAAGCTATAAGCAGTAATTAATATGAGTCTTAGGCCAAATGGTTTCATGAATGTTGAATATTAGGATGAAAATGTAGAATTTTTTGCTGTATATTGTGTAAATGACACTTATTTTCACTAAGGATCTCAACATTGAGACTCTTTAAGGTTCTTTCCTCAGGGAAGTTTTCTGAGAGATCAATTGGTGTTTCGGAGACTAAACATAAGTGACTTGAATGTTGCATCTTTGTTTAGCTGGAGACCACGAGGTAGCGTCCTTGGTTCAGGCATGAAAAAGCTGACTAAGTAATTATTTCATTACTTCTGGGAGTGATTTTTACATTATTTAATTGATATTGCATTATTTTACAATATTTGTACTACTGAGCTTTGAATTGATTATGGTTGTTCAGTATTTCTTTTCCAGAATATGGGCTCTTGGTTACAGGTGACAGAAAACACAAGCTGGTTTAAGCACAAATGGAAATTCATTGGCCCACATAACTGGAAAGTCCTACTGTAGGCTTGGCTGTAGGCAAGCCATGGTCTTAAGCCAGGTCATTAGAACTCAATCTTGTTCTCTCCATCACTTGACTTTGCTCTGGCTCCATGTTCTTTCATGGTGGTGAGATGGATACCAGTAGTTTCTATAAAATCTAAGAATTGCATCTCATTAGTTAGACAGAACTTGGCTCACATGCCCACCTCTGAACTAATTGCTGTGGCCAGGGAATGCAGTGATCTGATGGGCGAGTTCTGGCTGGAGACAACCTCAACCTGAAACATGTCACCTTGAGTGGGGCTGGCCATTTCCATTATGGAAATGGATCCAGTTATGAGAAGGCTGAGTTCTGGGAGCTGGGAAAAATAAATGTGGGTACTAACAGAGTATGTATGTGTTTTTAAGGCCTTTTTTTCCCTCTCTCTCATTCCGTAACTATATGATTGGCTCCGTAGAAAGTTTTTAAATAGATGAAGTTTAACTTTGGTACTTCCCTAATTCCATTTTCTACCTTCCAAAATAAGAACTACCCTTCCTAGGCTCACTAATTAGTGAACAGAGTAAGGTGATATGTAAAGTAAGGCACTGTGGAAAAGGCCATTATAGATGGAGTAGATGATGGGGTCTTTACCAAAGGGTCAGCATTCATACTTAAGTTTCTGCTATTTACAGAATCCGCTTTTCTGAGTTTTCTAAAAGTTCTTGTTTTGTTTTCATTGATTCAGTAGTTTCTTTGGAATTAGCTGTGTGGAAAGAATTGTTTGTACAAGTGAGATAAATATGGAAAAAGCCTAAACATCTTCACATTTGTCCTTCATTTGAAAGCTAATCAATCAAAGGAGAACCTTTAAAGATTTTTGTTAATGTAGTTGTTCCCTGTTTATTTGGGAATTAGACTTTTAGCATTCTCAACTGCATGAAACAAGGCTGTAAACTTAGACTATAAACTTCATGAGAGTAAAGACCTATTATTTGTTTACTGTTTATACCCAATATCTGGAACAGTCCAGCAATATGGGGCTTTTAACAAATATTTGTTAAATAAAAGTAAGCAATAAATCCCCTGAACAGGAAAGAAATTAAGTAGATACAAAGTTCAAGCACCTTCATGTGAGTGTGTGTGTGTGTGTGTGTGTGTGTGTGTGAGAGAGAGAGAGGGAGAGAGAGAGAGAGAAAGAGAGAGAATGAGTAACTATGTGAGAAATATACCATCTTTGTATCAGAGTTTTTTGAGTAATAGTAAGGGATTATTTTAATAATACTTTTAGTACTATATTTGATGCTAATACTATAGTATTAGTATATTAGTATATATAGCTTACTACATATCAGTATACTAATACTATAGTAATTTTTAAAAAGATTTATTTATTTCTCCCCACCCCCTTCTTTGTTTGCACTTACTGTGTCTGTTCATCTTTGTTTCTTTAGGAGGCACTGGGAACTCAACCCGGGACCTCCAATGTGGGAGGGAGGTTCCTAATCCCTTGAGCCACCTCCATTCCCTACTTTTGTTGTATCTCTCATTATGTTTTTCTTCTTGTGTCTCTTGTTGCATCAGCTTGCTATGCCTGCCCATCACACCAGCTCATTTTCTTCTTTAGGAGGCACCGGGAACTGAACCAGGGACCTCCCAGGTGGTAGGCGGGAGCTCAGTTGCTTGAGCCATATTAGTTTCTCAATACTATAGTGTTTAAGAGGCACTCATTTCACAAAGTCATGGTATATGAGTGCTATTTTTTCCCCTTTTACAGATAAAGGCATTTAGTATGAGACCCAGTCAAGCAATCTATCCTGGATCATAAGGCGATAGTAATTGGTCAAACCTAGAACCAAATTAAAGTCTCTTTTTTTTTTTATTGTGGGTGAAAATCAAATTTTCCATAATACAAACCAATATTTGTAAAATAATATATAAATATATATGCATATATGTGCATTTGTTTACATAAATGTTATTTTTTAATATATATATATATATTTTTAAAAGATGCTTAGATTACATAAATGTTACACAAAAATTACAGGGATTCCCATGTTCCCCTCCTCCCATACCTCCCATAACGTCCCACATAAACATCTTTCATTAGTGTGGCACATCACCTGCAATGTATATACACATCCTGGGGCTTTGCCACTAAGCATGGACCATAGTTCACATTGTAGACCGCACTTTCTCCAACACAGTTCTGCATGGTATATGCTGATGTAAAATGGCCTATATCTGTCGTTGTAATGTCACTCAGGATAATTCCCAAGTCCTGAAAAAGCTCCTGTATTACAACTGCTTTTCTCTTCCCTGCCACGAAAGCGTCTAGTGGCCCCTGGCTCACCCTCACTGTTATAATTTCTTCCATTGCTTGAATCACAATATGTCTACAACAGAATACCGTTAACTCCACTCTAGTCCATAGCTCTTCCCCCAGTCCTGAAGTCTGGGATGGTGATGTCCACTCCAACTCCAAGTGAGAGTGGGCTTATATCCCATGGATACGGGGGATGGGATTATCCTGCCTGCAGCTGCAGGCTCTCTCCATTCCCTGGGATGGCCGTTGTCCATCATCGTCTCCTCACCAGGTGACTTGGGTGAGTCCATTGAGCTGTAGAATAGGAATTGCAGCTCCACCAAGATTACAGGCACAACTGGCACATGGGCAGGCCAGAGGCTCCAGTCTCTGGAAGTATACCTATGAACTCCAGCCTCACATATAGGTTTGAATAGAAGGGACTGATGGACCATGTGCAGGGAGGACTTATTTGAGTCCAACTCTGTTACTCTCAGGAGCACAGATTCCAAAGTAGAGCCCACTGATTAGGCATCAATCTCTGGAGCTATCCCCCCCAAATTAAAGTCTTTCAACTCCTCATCTCACATTTTGCATTTTCCGTTTTGCCATATCAGTTCTGGAGTTCACCAAAATTCTACTCTACATGTCATTATGTTCACGCCTGTTGGTCATAATGAAGGAAGTGATTTATACTTTGAGAAAGACATCATTTAGTATCCTTTGTGTATGAGTATGTGTGTGTGACCGTGCAGGTATATATGTACATGTATGTATATATGTATGTTTATATGTTTGAATATTTACTGAGTTTGGTTTTCTGGCTTCTCCTAATAAACTTGAGCACTGGCCTACAGTAGGACTTTCCAGTTATGTGGGCCAATGAATTTCCATTTGTGCTTAAGCCAGCTTGTGAGCCAGCAGTGAGTTTAGGGGCTGAGATAAGGGGAGTTGGTTAAAACTGACAGGAACTTAGCATTGAGGGTGGAACTGAAGATGGCACTAGAAAGGAGACAGAAGGAAAGGCACAACAGTTTGAGCTTTGAGTGTATTGGCTTAAGACTTTTGTGCCCTAGAGCATATCACTCTGCAGCTTGGTCTAAGAACATAATTGTTGCTCTGTATGGAGACTGTAAATCATTTTTTAAAAGTACAAATTGTATTCTATATATTCTGTTTGTCTGTAAATGTATAGTGTATATATGCACATATGTAATTTTTCTTTTTTTAATTTAATATAAAAACTCTTCGCTCTCATTGTAAATGAAAGTTTATAATTTATTTTTAAATTTGATTTCTAATCTCTAACTTATAATTCTAGTTGAGTTTTGACTACCTCATTCTCTTTCCAACTGTAAGTTGCCGTTAGTTTCATCCCATATGTGTATTTTACTTTGTGATTCCTTAATGAACATAGTTGACTAAATTCATTATACTATTTTATAAACTAATTTCCTTTTTTGGATACTGAGGACACATGTGGTGTCTGGAAGACACAGCTACCACAAATCACTCAAGTTATTAGGCTGTAAAAGAGGAAGAAAATTCATTATTATGGAAAGTCAACTGGATTTATATATATATATATTTTTTTAAGCAGACCTATTAGGCTAAAGAATCCATATCATAGTAAGGTCAGTCAAATCATATGATACCAATTTCCACACTTAGACATTTCCCTCTAAGTAAGAGATATACAAATCTATTTCCTGAAGTGAAATTGCTTTAAAAGATATAATTGCAGATTAATCTCAGGGTTCCTCAAATACACAGTATTTTAAGACAGCTAAGCCTGTGAACTTGTACCTTGTTCCTATCACATGCAGTTCACCAGATCATAGGTCAGAAATCTTTAAATTTATAGATTATTCTGTGGGGAACATGGTTTTAAGGAAATGTAATGGTTAATAGTTCATTTTCATTGCTTTTCTAAAATTAATGAGTGAACTGAAAACATCCAGAGCAAAGTATGTTTAATTTGTGCCACATACTTGAGTTATCTCTCTCAGTGCTGTGTGTGTGCATATGAACAAGAGAGGAAGATGGAGTGAGAGTGAGAGCAGGCAGGAGGGTGTTTGGGGTGGGGATGCAATACAATTGCGTTGCAAAATGGAAATCTTAAGGTTAATGGACGCAAGCTGAATAAGGTTGGCATTCGATAATAATCTAAATATAGCTATCCCCTTATAGCTGGCAACATAATTTAATGAAATTTTAAATTAAGGAAATGATAAAGCAAGGAAGTAATTTAATTTATATTATTAGATGACTTTAGTTGATGATAGGAGAGACAGCTCTCAGTGTTCCCATGAACCATATACAGGAAACTAATGGACATCCAAGTCCATTGTCACTGCCACAATGCCTGCTGCAGCAGAGGTAGGAAACCAAGGACTTCTCTGGCTTACACAGTTGTCTCATTACTTAAAGACTAAGTTGAGGTATGTTTGTTTGTTTGTTTTTTCTTTACTTCTAATTATTTACTGCAAGCACTTAAATAAATACCTACCCCCGTATATTACAGTTATAATTTTTATAAACACTCTTTACCTTTCATAAGCATGTGACCTTCGAGTTAATGCCAAATGGTTGCCCAGATTTTTTACATCCTTTCAGTTGGTTGCTATGTGAACACACAGAGCCATGACACTTGGGCCAACCTGGAAGATCAAGGAAGGCTTCCTAAAGAATTGACCCTCAAACTGAATATTGAAAGATTAGAATTGGCATTGCTGGGTGGGGTTTGTGTAGGACAGGCTGTCTGTACAGGAAACCAGAAGCAATTTGGTGTTAACACTGCTTAAAATATGAGGTTTGATATAATAGAAGGTGAGACCAATTCAGCACATTAGGACCAGGGTCTTGGACTTTAAGAGTAACCCAAATTTATCCTCAGGCAAAATGGAACCTCTACATATTTCCAGGCAGGGGAATAGCAAGCTCAGTTTTGCCTTTATGATCTACCTTTCTGGCTGCAGTAAAGAGTGCTAATATGAAGGAGGCTTGTTCTGATGGCTGTTTAAATTGGTTCAGCAAGAGATGACCAGATCTAGAACAGGCTAGCAGTGGAAGCAGTTGAGAGGGACAACGGATACCAAGACTATTGTGGGAAGTAACATGGGCGGTTCTGAGGGGCTGATAAAATGGGGTAAAGAATCAAGGATTTAGGATGATTCCCTAGGTTCACCTGCTGGTGTCATTCACTGAGATTAGGAATACTAGAGTAAGAGCAGGTTTAGGGTCCTGGAAGCAAAGGTTCTTTCGTTCAGCAGACATGTATAAAACACTTAATGCTCCATTCTAGGCATATCTAGGTACATCTTGAGTATATCAGCGAACAAAATAGACAAAAATCTCTGCCCTGGTGTATCTTACATTCTTGT
The DNA here is from genome assembly GCA_029593785.1 of Cabassous unicinctus. NCBI lineage: Eukaryota > Metazoa > Chordata > Mammalia > Cingulata > Chlamyphoridae > Cabassous > Cabassous unicinctus. Next base: position 4,755 of record JAQZBX010031512.1, on the reverse strand, counting down.
GAGGAGTGGGAAGAGATTAAACAATGATGTAGTTATATATACTGTATGAGAAGTTTATAGGTGCTATGAAAAAAAAAATAGTGCCATGGTAAAGGGGTTTGGGATGAGGTTTGGTCTAGGATAATTGGTTTGAGATTCATATGGGACTTCCAAGTGTGTCTAACTTACAGCAGGAAGTTGTATATGCAATTCTAAGGGAAACACAGCAAAATTGAAAGTAAAGATTTTGAAATCATCATACATGAAAGTAGATCCAATTGCCCAAGAAATGGTTATTTAGGTAGACAAAGAACAGATCAAAGTCATAACCTTAGGGATCATAAACCCAGGTCCTTTCTTTCTCCACATTAAATGCGGAAAACTATCCTAATCACTTGGTTTCTAGTTATTTGAGGTTTTGCTGAAATTGAGACTTTATTGAATCTGTGGAATTTTCAATCCCAGTTTTGATTCATTATTCATGATTATGCTTTGATTATTATTGGACCTTAGCCAGTCCAGTACCCAAAGCCAGACGTAATATTGAGGGGATTTGATTTGTTAACCAGTGCAAGGCAATGCCAAACATGTAGCAGGTGCTCAAGCAACATTTGTTGACTGATTGCTTGATAACTGTTTAAATATATGTATGGTATTCACCCTTGTTTCTGTCACCATGCCATGTATTTGTTTCTCTGAAATAGAAAATATGTTGAAGAAGTAGTTTAAAACAGGGACATGTGGGCCACAATTAAATTAGTATTATCCAAAGAAAGCTTCTTGTAGCTTAAAAATTTAAATTAAGGTGCACTTCATGTAGTAAATTTAAAAAGAATAAATCAGCAGAGTAAGTGATTTTCAGAGTTATTCCTCATATTTGTTTGTTTACAACCCATCTTGTTCCAGAAAGAATCCAAGACATTTCACAGACTTAGTTAAAATGGCATTTAGAGTAAATGAAGAGAGAAAAACAGGAGAAAGGGAAGAAGATGAGAGTAGCAAAGTAGAAAACAGAGCAAGGAATGGGGCTGATATATAGAATGTATGGCCTGGGATCTATGTAGAGTTTCCAGCCATGAGTTTGGCTCTCAGCTTTCTATCAGCCAAATGGAAGAAAATGTAGAGTACCTGACTGGTGATGTTCTTAAATAACTAGCTTAGAGGATTGCCTATGTGTAAGAAAGTTTTCATATGCTACTTTGGTTTTCATCTGTCTGCTTTTTCCATGTGAATTGTCGCATTAGATTAGAAAAGTAATTTCTTCCCTTGATACTAATGGAATAGATTGGTTCATGTTTAAAGGGAAGCATTGGAAAAAATGCTTCATTCTGTCAACCACCTGCTCCTATAATAGCAGGTAGCATTTATTGAACACTTCCTAGGGATCAGGCACTGTACCACATTCTCTGTGTTTTGCTTCATTTGTTCCTTGTAACAGCCTTCTTAAGCAGAAAGTATTATGAATTTTGAACTAGAATTTGAATTTTAACTCTTTAAGCAATTGTTGTGACAGGGAAACAGTGACTATTTTTTTTTAACCAAGGTTTAATGGTATGATCCTTCAGCTTTTAAAAGTAGTGCCAATAATACATTTATTAAGTACTTATTTTGGGCTTATTTTGCCAAAAACTTTAGCTTCTATTCTTCACTTTTTAATGAATATTATTCCTAATAATCCTATGAAATAGATAATTATTCCTCATTTGAGGTTTATAAGCATTAACTTGTCCACCATCACACAGATAGAAGGAAGTGGCGGAGCTGGGATTTGAACCCAGGTGTCCCAGGCATTCTGACTCTGTACGTTTAACACACAGGCTATACTGTCTCTCATAGGGTTATATCAAATCCCAACCATTTTTACCCTTTAAAAATAGTTTTACCCATCTCTGGCTTTAGAATACCTAGAAGGAGCACATTATAATGCAACAGTTATCCTGTGAATACTCTAAATAATTAACCCTCAGCCATTCCAGTGGCTAATTTGAGTTCCTTTTACCCTAAGGTGAAAAGCCTGTCCTCGCCAGGGCAGGCCTAAGCCTGGGAGATGTGGAAGAGGAAACTAGACAGAGATGCTGCAGTTGGATTATTTAAGGCTCTAATAATGAGAAATATCAGCCTTTCTCATAAATACAGCACATCTTTTTATGAAGTTCTTTACAGGAGAAATAAAGCACTGGATTAGGCAGCTTTGTGCCTTGGGGCCGTGAAGCAGAATGTGGAGGGTACCACATAAAGGAGAAGACTGTGGGATGGGATTGCAGATGATGGAAAGTAGAAAGGACCTGGCCAGATCTGAGGGGAAGGCCTGCTTTGAGAGGTGTAGTGAAAGGAAGGATTGGCAGGACTTGGTGATGGATTAGTTCTGAGGAACGCTGTGCATCTCTGATACAAACTTTGGAAAGAAAATGCTTTAAGAATATAGCTGGTGAATGGAGTTTCATCCAGTGGAAATGACTGGATATTAGGTTTCCAAAAGAGGTAAAGCAATCCAGGAAAAGAAGAAAAGGAAAGTAGAGGGACAAAATTCTGGATAAGTTCATTCTTTACCTAGAGACATCCCGAAAGTTTTAAAATAAAGAAACTACACAGTTACTGCCATTTTGACAGTAGATCAGCTCAGTTTTAGGGACCCAACTGTCAGTGGTGGCTACGGCTATTTGGTGCAGCATGTGGGACGTTATACTTAGAAACTGAAAGCCTGAAGAAGTTATTGGCCTGCAGCACCAATGCAGCAGCCATGCTTGATCACTGCGGGAACTTGTGCTATTGTTACTCCTGATGTTAGAGAGAAGAAATGATTTTTTTTTTCAGCTTATGGCAACATAGGGAGCCACAATATGAAATTATTGATGACTGGGCAGACAGGAAAATTCTGTAGCAAATAAAAAAGGTAATCTTTGAACCCTCCAAAATGTGTTTTTCCTGTAATATTTTCTCTCTAAAGATATCCATATGTAGTATGGTAGTTTTTTTTTGTTTGTTTTCATTCAGCCTTATTCTTGGTATCCACCTTCATTACACACCCTGACCTCTCAGATAGGAAAGAGGCAGAGGCCAGTAATCATTTTTCTAGAGATAAATGGTTAAGTGTGAAATATATACACGTAAATGCACACACACACTTTCCAGAGCTCTGCCTCCTTACCCAGTAGTCTCTTCTGGGGCTAGGAGAGGAGAGAAAAGCCTGATTGTCAGAAGGAAGACTTCAGAACCACCTGCAATTCTTGTAAAATTGTCCATGCACATGCTCCCATTCTCTGTCACTAACACACATACATACATACACCCTTCCAATACCATAGACCAAATGCAAATCTAGAGAAGAGCAAGTTGACACAGGGAATGAATCTTACAACTCTCACAAAAGCAATGTAGATTGATTGTTTCGATTTTGCCCTGGGATTGGTCCCATTTGAAGCTCTTTAATAAATGCTAGTTGTGGAATTTGTTGACTGCATAATATTACATTTACAAAAGCATCATCTTCCTCTTTGTGCTGTGTTGCTAATTAACAGTGAACGCTGATATCTCACATAAAAAGAACACTCCTAAGGAAGAGTGAGAAATGTATTTTTTTCTCTACAGATATAAAATAAAAGGCTCCATTAAATCACTGACATTTGCCTAACTTGATGCATCTTTATAAAAATGTTTTGTTTACTTTTCTAACAGTAAAAACATGAAATAAAGCAAATGAAATAAAGCAGAAAGTAAAGACTGTAAAAATTAGAAGGGCATCAAAACTATCAATAAGTTTTTAAAAGTCACAGCAAGTTAGCTGAGAAAGAGATGGTGTGAGGTTTTTAGGAAATTTGATATAAACCATACTATGTACAGCACTGTAGATTTAGTACAGGCTTCTTAAATTATTGTCTGTTTCCAGTGGGATTAAAACAATGGAATCTGAGGAAAAAAGGAGCAATTCCCTCCTTCTCACTCCTAATCCCTTCTTATATTTTATATCCTTTTCCAATTTGGAATGAAGGACCAGAGCTTGAGACTGGAGATTCATACCACCCTTCTAGAAGCCATGCTAACTACTTGTTAATTTTTGAGCTAAAGGCTACTTGGATATTATTCAACAGTTTCAACCCTTACTGTGAGAGTTCTCCAGAAAGTAGATATATAATGAGGCGTCACTTACATAGATTCCAAAGCCGTTTTTTAGGTAGTGGTATAGGGAAGGTAGAAAGAGAACTGGCCTTGGAGTCAGACAGCCTGGACTTTTAGTCTGGACTGACAAGACCCACTCTGAGGCTTTGAGCAGATAATTGAACCTCTGTTTCTTCTATACAAAAAAGAAGATAAATCTTAAAAGTATCTGTTCTGCCCATCAGTCAGAATTAGGAGAATAAAAATTGGTAAATGAATGTTTAAACTGCTTTAGAAATAAGGAAGGATTTTTTTTTTTCAAACATTACATTAAAAAAATGAGGTTCCCCATCTTAGAAAGTAATTTAATCACCATACCTTTGTTCTCAATAAAATGTGAACTTTGTCTCCTTTATGTACTTGTTAAATATTAGATCTGACTTGAAGGAAAGAAAACCTAAAACTTAAAGGAAAACATGTATAACTTTAGGAAATACTCGGGATTTTGACCTTTTTGTGGGCGATTTTAGATAGATATCTCTATTATTCAGTGTACTAAAGGGCCACAGTGGGGAAACCTTTGTCTTTAAATTTAATCTGCACATATATATGATCAGACAAAGAGCAAAGACCGTTTTCACACTCTTTCTATATCTTAATTTGGAAAATCAACTACTTTTT
>JAQZBX010031511.1:0-26290 GCA_029593785.1 Cabassous unicinctus | reverse complement strand
TGTGTCTGCTTGTCTTCTCTTCTCGTCTTCTCTTTAGGAGGCACTGGGAACCGATCCTGCAACCGCCGATGTAGGAGAGAGGCACTCAGTTGCTTGAGCCACCTCAGCTCCCTGGTTTTTGTGTCTCTCATTGTCTCTCCTCTTTGTCTCTTTTTGTTGTGCCAGCTCTCCGCTCAGGCCAGCTCTCTACACGGGCCAGCTCTTCTTCACCAGGAGGCCCCCGGAAACGAACCCCAGACATCCCATATGGTAGACAGGAGCCCAAGCGCTTGAGCCACATCTGCTTCCCCCAGAAGAACTTTCTGCTCCAATTCTCCTCACTGAGCTCTATTCTTGAAAGGGCCAGTAAAGAGCCCTTTAGACTGTGGGAGAAGCTGAGGTTCTGAGTAGCAAATAGTGAGTCTGCCTGGGAGGTCAGGAACTTGGGCTCTCCCATCTGCATGACCAATCTTCAGCACCCATGACCAGTTTAGTTCAGCCAACACTTGTGGAATGACGACTGAATGCCAGGCCTGGTGGGGATCAAGGATGATGGTGGTGATGGCAGCAGAGCAGTAGTAGTAAGAGTAATAGCTAATGCTTGTCAAGTACTCACTCATACCAGGCAGTCCTAAGCACTACATATTTAAACACGTTTAATCTTCACAACAATCCTAGGTGTCATTACTATTCACCTTTCACCACTGGGGAAACAGGCAACAGAAAATTAAAAACAAGATTACAGCCGGCAAGTGGCAAAAAGAAGAAAGAATCTAGCCTTTTTGGTTATAAAAGCTTGGCGATGTGGATTATCTCCTTGGATCCTCTGTAAATAGTAAGGATGGCTATTGTCACTCCCATTGCATATGTGCAGGAACTGAGGTCCAGAAAGGGGTTTCTGGTGAATATAACACTTTTGAGCTGCACTAATTCTCCCTGCCTTTATCTTGCCCTTTCCTTCTTGTACCTATTATATCTAGTCACATTTTCCTTGCAAGAGACTGAACTAATTTTAAGACTACAGGCAGCTAAAGGGCTGGCTGCATTTCAGCAAAAGGTGAGGGGTAAGCCATTTCTGGGGTTACCTTTCAGAAACCTGATGGAATAACAGCCCTTTACTGGGCTTGGCAGTTTCAAAGGTCCTTTCCAGAACTTTACCTTGTCAGATAGATAGTATCATCCCTGAGTTACAAATGTAGAAACTGAGACTCTGAGAAATTAAGTGGCTTGCTTAGGATGCTAGGGCTGGTAGGGTACAGAACAGAGACTTAAATTCCTATCTTCAGACTCCAATCCAGAGAAATCTGTTTGGCATCTCCTTTTTTTTCTCTGCAGTTTGCATCACTTCCTCCCTGTAGGCATGCACATTAGTTCCCAGCTAGGTCTTTCATTTTCCTGGTGGCACATTTTCCCTTTCCTCTCCCCACGCAGTCCCAATTATTTTGAATCCTGCTTCTGCTAAGTTTCAAATGCTCCATGGTTGCTTCAGCTAATTCACACTAAAGTGTGGATGACTAATAATGGCTCAATGTGTTCTCCCTTCAGAGAGATTTAAGTTTTTAAGAATTGAAGAATAATAATAACAAAAACTTCTTTTGTGGATTCTGCCACTTGGAGCTTTCAGGAACAGTTCCCATCCACTATCTTATTTTCTTCTCAGTTCCAACCCCATTCTTCCGTTCCTATTGTCACTGCCTTAGTTCGGTTCAGCCCTTTATCACCTGTCCTCTGGATGGCTGCCGTGGTTCCTATCTGGTCTCCCTGCCTCTGATATGTCCTCCATTCTGCAGCCCAAGTGATCCTGTTTAACATTCCCAGCTTCTAAACTCACCCCTGACTCTGCATCCTTCACAAACACATCCAATCTCCTTCTCCTGACATCTGTGATAGTTAAATTTAGGTGTCATTTTGGCTAGGTATGGTGTCCAGTTGTTTGGTCAAACACTGGCCCCAACGTTGCTGTGGAGGTATTTTGTAGATGTGACTGTGCATCTACATTCGTCGGCTTTAAGTAAAGGTTATCACCCTCTGTAATGTCGGTGGGCCTCATCAATCAGTTGAAGGATTTAAGATCAAGAACTGTGTTTTCTAGAAGAAGAAGAAACTCTGTCTCAAGACTACACCCTCCAGCCTTCTCTGAGTTTCCAGGCTGTTGAAATCCACACAGTCAAGTGAGCAATTCCTTAAAACACAGAAAAATATCCAGTTGGCTCTGTTTTTCTGAAGAGCCCTGATGGATACAGCATCCACGGCCTTCTATAACCTGGCATGACCCATCTGTTCAGCTCTGCTTCACACCAATCTTCTTGTACCTGGTCCATCAAACCATGAGTAGTTCTGCCTACTCTTTATGCTGTGTCGTGTCCCCATGCAGTCAGCTATCAGTCTCTGTGACACTAGTTTCAGGGGATACTTGCCATGCTGTCCAAGTGTATCTTCAAGCCCCTCTCACTTGGTGGAGGTGATAGGAAGCAGCCCATCTTCTCTATCACCCCCACATCTTAGGTGCTCCCAAAAAATGGATCCACCTATGTTTTCACTTTCTAAAGACCTCATCTTCCCTCATATAGCTTGGAAGTGGGTGATAGGATAATGTTTTCAAAACAGATTTGAGGCCACCCCCTTTCAAGTCCTGCTTAGACAGTGTCTCAAAATACTTCTCAGTGGGAAAGAGGGTGAGCAACTTTGGAAACACAGGAGTGCTTTTAGTGTCACAATGACAGGGTAATGCCACTAGCACCTAGAGCTGAGGACTGGACTAAGGTTACGAAGTAGTTTGCATTGTCAAGGAAAGTCTGGCAATAAAGAAGAATTGTCCTAGCCAAAATGCCTGGGCTTCTCTCCTTGGGAAATAAATGTGGGATTGTGTGGCCGAAGTATCAGTCAGAACCTAGATTAAAATGCAGGACTCCTCACCACCAGACAAGAGCTCTCTTCACTGCATATTCCCATTTCTCGCCAGAAGGAAATTAGTCACAGTAGAGAGATTTAGGGGAGGCACTGAAAAAGGAAGATTGCTGTGGGGGGAGAGGCCTGGGACCCTCACATGCTATCGATGTAGATGTATGGTCAAGTGGAATGTGGTCTACAGCTTCTTCTCCAATCATCTGAGAGATCTTTGGATGGCCCTTTCCATACAGGTGTCTCTTGAACTTCCTGGGAGTGAGCAGCCGTTTTAAGCACCAAAGGAGGGGAAATCTCTGCTTCTGCTGTGAAGCCATATTAATGGGAAGAAGGCAGCTTTCCCTCCACCTTACATATGTTAAAAGGAGAAGGAGCAGAGAATGCACAAAGATGCAGATTTATTTGCTAGTTCAAAAAGCTCCAGGCTCATGAAGAAAATACTAAACACTAAAACCAGCCAAGCCAAAGCCAAAATAGCAGACGGCAGGAAGTAGGAAAGGAGTTCAGTTGCAGGATGGGAAGAAAAGTTGGGAGTATGTGGCTACTGCTAGGTTTAGGGCTATGCATCTTTATCACCAAAATCCCCAAGGTCAGTCGCTCCACCCCCATATCTAGCTCCCACACCACCAGGGCCATCTCCATTAAGCACCCACCCAACACTGTCACCAAAGCCAGCATCTCACCCTCCAACATTGTCAATGCCACTCCTGTCACCGGTGTCTTTATCTCCATCTCTGTCGTCACCAGGGCCACCATCACCATCATTGCAGGTAATGTCTGGAGCAAGGGTGGGAGTCCTGCTAGGGCCTCGGGGTCAGCTCAACCTCCTGGTCCCCTGCCTTCTCCAGAGTTTCTTTCCCATGTTGGAAAGAACTCAGCAGGGACCTCTGGAGCAGAGCTACTTCTGGGACAGAAAGATACCAGTGAGAGTCAGAGTCAGCTTACACTGGACTTTGAGAGGGCATTCAGCCCAGGTCTTTGTAGCTGTGGGAGAAGCCGACATGTCTCAGGGGGCTCTATTTTACAATTTTACAGACTCCTCCTGGTCTTTTGGATTCTCTGAGCTGAATCCTGTTTGCAGAGATTTATGGGTTCATTTAAGGATCATTCGAAGGAAATTGCAACTGGGATCAGGGCTTGGTCTTGGGTTAGGGTTAGAGGTTATGGTCAAGTGAGAGGCTTGTTCTGAGGCCAAGATTAGAGGTCAGTTTGTGACGGCTCCAGGCTGGGTCAAAGCTCTGAATGTTGTTGAGTCTGTTCTTGGGGTGGAACTCAGGTCAGGGCCCCATTAGCTGTATCTCTGTTACATCTAAAATCGCTCACGGAGTCCCACCATTTTCCCTTTTATCAATGCTCCACAATGCCCATGTCCTTGAGGAATTTCTCCAACCTCAAACACCTTGCCACCACCCTCCTTTTTAGTGCCTTGGGACTCAAGACATAGCTGTCTTCTGCTCTGCAGTAGGGACTTTGGAACAAGCCTGAGCTCGTGATTGGAGAAGGTGAGGGCACAGCCAGGGCCTGGTGCCCAGCCAGCCCTGGCAGCTGGACAACCAGCTGTAATGGGATTAGGGCCGGCCTGGCCCACCTCCTGCATGCCGCCCCCACCCCCCTCCCTCCCTTCCTACCCGGCATCCTGATTAGGATGCAGCCCTCGAAGCTCCCTGCCCCGGGCCAGCCTCATTGTCCTCTCCTCCCCTGTCTTGCCAGCGCCAGTGCCTAGCAACCCTCACTGGGGAGCCTTTTCCCACCACTGTCTTGGCCCCTCACCCTGCTCCACAGCTCTGCACTCATACAGCGACACCGAGCCAGCTGGTATCACCAGATTCTCCCGAAGATCCTATTCTGAGACGCTCTTCTGAAATCCTGGGTTTCCCTTCCAAGATTCCAAGGTCCTATCAACCATTCTCAGATTACATTCTAAGATTCCAGAGTTTCAGTCTGTGGGATTCTCCAAATCTTGGAGTCCATTCTAGGAAGCCATGAATTCTAGAATTCCAGGATTTTATGTAATGGGTCTGAAATCACTTTATTGTATTCTAGGATTTGGTTGTATTCTTACAGAAGAATCTGTGATTCCAGGAATGGAGTCTGTGGCCATGAATGAGGTAGACGGCAGTTAAGAGATTATAGGGGCCCATGGAAACTGCATTTTTATTCTCTTTAAAATGGTAATTTTTGAAGAGGATAGGAAGGAATGAAACTTTTGTCTGGGGAGAGGGAAGGTATGATTCATTCACTAATTCAGCAGACATTATTCGACTCTTCTAGGTGCTAGAAACTGGGCAATGAGCAAATGAAAGAGCCTGCTCCCTGCATTCTCTTAGGGGAGACAGAAATTAAACAGACAAACAATATGCACTATGCTGGATGATGATAGTGCTATAAAGAAAAAGAGCAACCAAGGAAATAATTAATACTCATACTGTACTTATGACGTGCTTGGCACTGTTCTTAGTTCTGTACATATATTAACTTTTTAAAATTTGATACTAACACTAAAAAGTAGATGCATTTGATCAGCTGGGGCCCAGAAGGTTAAAAATCTTACCCAAGTGGCAGAGCCAGTATTTGAAGCATCCAAGCAGCCTGGCTCCAGTTCTTTGCCTGAGCACTGTGTCACAGTGCAGGGTACAGGGTGGAGGATGATGAGGTGGGGGCACCGTCTCCCATGGGAGAGCAGGGACATTGGAATGGATACTCAAAGCAAGTGAGCGGATGGTGCATGTGGACATCCTGAGAAGGAGTGTGGGTTAGCAAGCCTGCCTGCTTCCTCAAATAATGACGCCAAGTCTCTGTGTTCTGGGGCTGGAGAAGATTTTCCATGGGGATCGGGTGGGCTCCGAGAGACCCTTGGCTCTGCATCATAAAAGGCCCCGCTGCCTGCCCTGCTCAATTCCCCTTTCTCCTCTCCTCCCTAGCCACTGTGGATGGGCCCCTTCCATTCAGAAGAAGTGTCCTCAGAGCACAAAGGAACATGCTAAAAGACACAATCCCTGGTGACAGGACTAATCAGACTGGCTAATTATGAGTAATTAGAAACATCTCTTCTCCCTTGTCAGTCGCTGGGGAGACCAGTGTGAAGCAGGAGTGATGACTTAATTCCCTGGGGAAGGAAGGCGGGGAGGTGAGCCAAGCACCCCTGACCATCCCTGCATGCCCAGCCCCCTCACTCTGCCCCCAGCCTGCCTTCTCTTCCAACATAGGCAATAGAGCATGGAACAGGGAGTACCCTGGACTTTGGATCAAGCAGACTGAGCTCGAGCCCTTGTTTTGGGATTTTGCTAGCAGCGCCTCTGGACAAGTTCTTAACCTTTCTGAGACTTCATCTGTAAACCCAAGACAACTGAATCATACAGCTTTATGAGGATTCAAGGATAGAGAAAAAAATTGAATCCAGTGCCTGGTGTATAGTAAGTGCTCAATAATGGTAGCTCTTATCCATGTTTTGACATTGTCATCAGTTGCCTTGGTAACTTGAAACAGTCTTTTCTCCAGGCCTTAGTTTTCCCACCTGTAAAATGGAAGTAGGGATTGGTGATTTATTGATTTGATCAACAAATATTTCCTAAGCACTGACTTTATGCCAAGCAATGGCAATCGAACAAGCCTAACACAGGCTCTGACCTCAGAAAGCTTCAGTCAGTGGGTTGCCTCCAGTGCAGCCCTCACATGCCAGACTCCAGAAGACACAGATGGTGTTAGGCAGAAGGCTAAGATGGCCCCCCCAACATCCCTGCCCCTGGTATACAAGCCCCTTCCCTTGAGCGTGCTCAGAACTTGTGACTATGATGGGCTCTCACTCTCAAGATTAGGTTAGTTATGTGGCAAAGAGGAAGGGATTCTGCTGATGTAATTAAGTTCCCTAATGATCTGATGTCAAGTTTATCAAAAGGGTGATTATCCTGCGAGGGCTCAAGTTAATCAGATGAGCCCTTTAAAAGAAGGTCTAGAGGTCAGAGCCGGAAGAGGTGGCAGAGGCTCTCTCCTGTTGGCTTTGAAGAAGCAAAGCGCCATGCTGTGGAGAGGGACACGTGGCAGGGAGCAGTGGGAGCCGATGACCTCAGTCCTACAACCACAAGGAACTGAATTCTGCCAAAACCTTGGAAGAGGACCCCAAGCCTCAGATGAGTTCATTGTCCTGCCTGACACTTTGACGGCAGCCTCGGGGGACCATGCTTGGAGGACCCTGCCTGGTCTCTTGACCCACGGGAACAATGCTTGTTGTTTTAAGCTGCTAAGTCTGTCTTTATTTGTTACACAGCAATAGAAAGATAACATATAAGATCTGTCCTCTGAGCACATGCCAGGCTCAAATCATCTTCTCAGCCCCAGCTCAGGGCCTAAGCCCAGGTGCCCCAGAGAATTCCTCACAGACAGTTCTCTCATCAGTCATGGCAAGCGACTCCATCAGCTGCCAACATGATCCCAAAGTTGGTTGTCAAAGAACATTCTATTTGTCCTACAGTTATTATACCTCCCAGCATCGTGTGTACTCCACTGAGTCAGGGCTCAGCCTGCCATGGGCCCCCCTGTTATCCTGAGCTGTTTTCCTGGGAATGACTGCATCCAGCTTCAAGCAGGCTGCCTCCTCCCACACAGATTATCTGTCAGGTCCACATCCCCGTGTTTGCCGAGGCCGTGTGTTAAAGCCAGGGTTTGGGTTAGATTGGGGCTTTCTGTTATTTTCAAAACATCCAAGCCAGGCTGTGAGGAAGCTAGAGGAACAGCAAGTGGGACCTGGCCTTGGGGGGGTGGGGTGCAGATGTCCAGCATCTACCTCACAAGCACTGCAATCAGTCCGAGGCCAGTGATCTGGCCTCTAGCAATGGGAGGGCATGTGCAACCTGGCCCATTTGCAGGGCACCCAGGAAGGGGCCTTTCTGCAGCAGAAAAGTACCCTGCACAAACTCCAGGCAGGTGTGGAGATAGGGATAAGAAAAGAAAGTCCTGCAGATACAGAAGGGTTGGGGGTGAGAAGGGAAATATTTCCTTCCTCAACCAGGGGCCCCTGTACATTCAGTTCCCGTGGGTAAATGGCTGCATTCCCATGGAGGGGACTATGAAAAGTGAATGGAAAATGTCAGTGCCTGAGGAGGACTGCCTGACAGTGGTGAAGCTATGCCTCTGCAGAGAAGCCTGCCGCCTGCCAGGAGAGAAAACATCTCTATCTTGGTTGAGAAGGTAGATCTTCCCACTGCAGTTTTCTGGATGGTGCACAAACGTGCATGTGTGTGTGTGCGTGTGTGTGCATGGACACTATGAAATGTGCCGATGGGAACGTGTATTGGGTGGGAACATTCATGTGCGTGTGTGCAGGGGTACTCACGAGCACCGGTAAGTATGTATATGTGGTGTGTGCTTATCTGGGCACGAGGGTACACTGGGATGGGAGTTGTGGATGTTTAGGTGCATGGAGGAGAGAGATCTCATGTCTCTCCTTTTTACTCTACCCCACTCTCAACATACCCACACTTCCCAACTCCCAAGAGGTAGGTCTTCCTTTCTAGGAGTTATCACAGTTTAGGAAATAGGGCTCAGAATTAAAAATCCAGAGACTTGTTGTGTGGCCTCTGCTCTGCCACGAATTAGTCTTGTAAGGTTGAGCAAATTACTTCCATTCTCTGAGCCTCAATGTCTTCTCTGTGACATGGGATGCTAAATGGTCAAAGTCTGCACTTATAATTGAGGGTTCCAAGTCCCTCTTCCCCTGGCCCCACCTCCCCATGCTCGTGACAGTCCTCGTCTCTAGTCATCCTCCTCCACTGCCACACTTTGTGCAGGGACAGAGAGGACCCAGGCCTAGGCTTTGAGGAGCTCACAGGCAGCTCTGAAGATGGGGCTTCCTTCCTCCTCTCTAGGCCTCCTGTGAGGCAGCTTCAAAGATTTCTTGGGTTCTTGGACACACAGTTTGAAAACCATGCTCTCGGCAGCCTAACTTCCACTCCCTTGGTTTCTCTGAGGATCCCGAAATCCCTGAGGATGGCTTTGGTTCAACTATGTTCATGTTACCTCCTGGTTCCTGACTAGGAGGGAAGGGGATAGAAGGGATATATCTGACCTGCAGGGGCCTACTTCTGGGGTAGGTGGTTTCCCAGGGAACCCAGGCTCTGCCACCAGGAATGTCCCTGCAGCCTGTGTGTCTAGGAGGAGGAGGGAGCCTTTCCAGGGCTAGACATCTTTGGGGAGCTAGACATTCCAAAGTCTCCCTGCTGCTTGCCCCTACTGTGTTTTCAGTTGCTTCCAGGCCTTTCAGGAGTACTGTAAATTCAGTAATTGGCATATTGCTCCTCCTTAGAAAGAAACACATACTTCACAGTCTGGCATTCAAGACCCACGACATTCTCCAAATAGGAATTAAATGAGATAATACACGTAAAGCAGTTACCTCCTACCCTTTTCACACTCTAGAACACGTAGAAAATGAAAACATTTCTACGGCTCCTGGGAAAAATGGAAAAGGCTGCTTATGGCTGCCTGGTGGAGGGCTGAGGGGCTTCTCACCCATCCGGACCCAAGACTCTGCCAATTAGGGAAGCTCACGGGAGAGCATTTAGCAGAGGTCCCACAAGGGCGAGTCTCAACCCTGGCTGTGGATTCTCAACATTCGATTCTCGGGGGAGCTTTAAAAAACACTTTTGTCCAGGCCTCAGCACAGACCAATCGTCTAATTATCCCTGGTGGTGAATGAAGCCTGGGTATGGGCATTTTCAAAAAGCTCTCCAGGGGATTCTGTAGCTCAGGAGGGTTGAGAACCACTGGCCTGAGAGGTGGTGGTTCAGTAAGCGTCAGCTCTCTGCAGTCAGCGCGCCTCTGTGTCCTTCCACGCACTGTTCATCTTTGCCTGAGCAGCGTATAAAGGGCAGGGTGGGGGCTGGACGTCCACGGAGGGAACTGTTGCTCAGGAGAGATGAATGCTGGGTAGGGTGGCCTGGCATCCATCTCCCTCAGCCACGTCTCAGAAAATTGAATTAAAACCCATATTTTTCAGCTGCTGCCTGCCTGGCTGGCTGGCTTGTGGAGGGAGCTGAGGAGGTGAGCACTGTAGTGAAAGTGGGTGAGCAGGCCCCCCAGGCTCCCTCCCTCAGGGAGGGAAGCCAGTTCAACGGGGTCTCTGGGGAGAGACCACTCCCTGCAGTGGTCCCTAGGCCTCCAGTTTTCTGGGAGCTGGGCAGGTAGTGTGGGGATGGGTGGACTGCCTGGCTTGAAAGGTCAAGGTCCTCGCCAGGGTCCTTGAGGTGAAGTGGGTTCCTTAGGCATGGTTATTCATTAGGTGGGGAGGGCTGAGGAGAGACCCAGGGAAGTCTGGTCTGGGGAAAGAGTTGCTGTGGCTCCTGCTCCAGGAGAGCCAAGATTGTTTGGAGAGACCAGAGTCACATGCTTAGGACAGGCAGAGAACAGTCCAATGCCCAGAAGCCTTGGCCTCCAGAATTATGGGATCAGCCCACGAGGTAGAACAACGCTAAGCTGGGCACCAAGGACAGCGGGTCTAGTCCCCAGTCTGATAAGAAAGTTACCTGCGTGTCCTTGGGCTGTTCCTGTTGTGCCTCAGCTCAGGCACCCCATCCCAGAGACAAGGGGGCTAGACAACCCTCCTCCATCCCAGCTCTGAGGATTGTTTCTGTGTCTCTCCCAGGCCCATGCTACCAGGTAGGGCTGGGCTTAGAATCCAAGTCTCCAAGGGTTGCCTCCATAGCACCTCGGAAAAATCATAAAGAGGTCACCCTCCGGATGCCCCTGGGGCCCCGAATGACTCCTAGGTGTGGTCAGCTAGGACTCACTCTCTGGCCGTGGGCTCTGAGCCTAAGGGAGAAGAAGTGAAGGGAATGAGTGTGAGTTGAGGATGACTGGGGTCCTCCCCTGCCCTACTGGTTGCCCAGGCAGAGAGGAAGGGTGCCCAAGGGCATGAGCTCCACCCTCTGGCACCATGTCAGCCTTCCCAGAGTCCACACCAAGACACACATCTGAGGACACAGAGCAGAGAACAGGGAGCCGGAAACCCGAATGGAGCTTGGAGAACCTACAACGTGGGAAAGAGGACGCACCTGAACACAGAGGCGCAGAGCCAAAGGGACCTTGACCGGGGACTTGGCCATCGACATTTCCAGGGTGAGCTGGTCTGCAGTGGGTGACCCTGAGCTCCATTCTTCCCCACACTCTGGGTCCCCCACATCTTGAATGCCACATTTCCCTTCAAACTTGGATTCAGGCGGCCTTTCTTTCCCTCTCACCATGTCTCACAGTTTACAGAGCACTTTCACACACAGCATCTCATTTGAACTTCACAACACCCAGATTGGAAGCAGATGAAGGAAGTGAGCTCCCATGAGCTAGGGCACCAAGCTGGGAAGGGGTGTAGACAGGTTCAGATGGAGGCTCCAGGACAGCCCAGCCTCTCGTCTCCATCAGCCTGCAATGCATCTCTCATGGGAGTTCCCTCATATCGATACAGAGAAGGACGGAAAACTCTCCTCCTCCAGGAAGCTTTCCTGAACAGAAAGGAAGGTGAGCCATGCCCATGACAGTGCTAGCAAGGGCCAGTGTCCACTGTGCAAAGAGGAGAAACCATCAACTTGCTGGGTGGGCCTAGGGAACTCATGCAGCTCTCTTCAAGGGAAGCCTCTGGTGCTTCCTTTGAGAGTGTCCATATGGACGCCTGCTCCATCTGCAGGTATTCTCTTATCCTCCAAGGGCCGGCCCAAGTCTCTTTATTCTCCCTCTTCCCACTCCTCCTTGAGGTTTCCTCAACAAGGTGGCCACACCCAGGACTTGGGCCCTCAGGGAGGCTGGCCAAGAACTTACTTGAATGGGGAAGGGCACAGCCTGTTTGCAGAACTCAGGGGTGGGGTATGGAGTGACCTCTGGAGAGGCTGAGGCCTGGGATAGTGACCAACAACTGACCAAAGCCAGGTGGGGGCAGCTGTGGGAAGTGGAGGGGTGAGTACTCATCTGGGAGCGGGTAGCCGCTCCACCAGCAACAGCCTACATGACCTTAGCCTGTTTAGACACTCTCTTAAGCCTCAATGTATCCATCTGCACTATGAGGTAGTGGAGTGGGACACTAATAACAATAGTAATTAGCAACAGTAATTAATTCAGCATCAGTGCTGGCCACCCTCTACTGTGGGATGCAAGGACCATTCTTGTCTAAGGCTGCTTGTCAAGAAGACCTGGAGGAAGGTGCTATGAGTCCACATGCAGGTGAAGAAGCTGAGCCTGGGAGCTCAGGTCACTTGCCCAAGATCACAGAGCTAGCTAGCCCTGGCACAGCAGGGGCTGGAGCCCCGGCGATCTGACTCGGAGCTGTTTTATTTTGAGTTGCCTATGTCCTGTAAGCACCCCTCACCCCCTTTTCTGGGCAGAAGGATGTTCTCCAGGGATCGAAGGCATCCTAAAGCTAGCTGACCCTCTCAGGCCCGGGCTGTGGGGCAAAGAAGGACCTGAGGAGGGTCTGGGACTTGCCCAGTAAGAAAGGCTTCCTGGAGGAGGAGGAGAAACTGGTTTTGACACACGGAATCGTGACGATGCGGGAGGGAGAACGAAGCCAGCTTTCTTGCCATGGGTATATTGGGGAGGGTGGAAAGGTGGGCGATGAGCCCCGGAAGTCCGGCGACAAAGGGGGGATGACTGTCGCCTCCGCATCCTCGCCCCCAGGGTCTCCGCACCGCAGCTCCTGCTTGCGTCTGCCGCGAGGCCGGGACAAGCGCGGCGGGCGGGGTGCGGGCGGCCAGCCCCGGGCTCTCCATCCCGGTCCCCTCTGCCTAACCCCGCCCCCCGGCGCTCATTGGCCCGCACCGCCGCCCCCAGACTGAGAAGCCCGCGGGG
The DNA here is from genome assembly GCA_029593785.1 of Cabassous unicinctus. Taxonomy (NCBI): domain Eukaryota; kingdom Metazoa; phylum Chordata; class Mammalia; order Cingulata; family Chlamyphoridae; genus Cabassous; species Cabassous unicinctus. The sequence continues at coordinate 13,582 of JAQZBX010031511.1, read as the reverse complement.
GGAGACGGTGGTCGGTCGCCTCCCTTCTGCCCCAGGCCTGGCTTCGCGGCGGAGGCGGGGCCTTCTCCCGCAGGACAGATCCGGGCTGGGCGGCCGCACGGCGCGGGGCGGGCGAGGGCAGGCTGGGGCGCCGCACTCGGGCCCCGGGCGGTGACTGACGGCGGCGGCTGCTCCAGGCGATTGCGGTCCCCGCGTTCGCACACGCACACGCCACCGCTCACCCGCACACGGACCCCGGCCGCCACCGGACACACCGACGCGGAAAGTCGGTCTCGGCGCGCGCGCTCCAGGGCGCACAGGCTCCCCATCCCCGAGCGGCGCGGGGCGCGGACTCGCCCGCCGCGAGCACTCCTCGCGAAATCTGCCCCGGGCGCTGGACCGGCGGGCGACGGCGAACCGCGCTACAGGCCGACCCTCAGCTCCGCAGCCCGATACCGAGGCCCCGCGGTGACCAGGTAAGAGCCACCCCCGCCGTCCCTTCCTCTCCACGGCCGCCTTTCCACGCCCCGTCCGCCCTCTCCCGGCTCCAGAACCTTCGCCCCTCGGGGATCTCTGACCCCCTCCTCCAGCTGGACTCTGTTCCAAAGCCGCGTCCTCGACCGACGGAGAACGGGCGAGGGCCAGTGCAGGGCAGACCTCTCGAATCCGGAATGAAGCCCTCTCCCTCCGCGGCTTCCTCCCTGCGCTTCAGCCTGATTCGCGCGCCCCCTACCCTTTCCCCCAAATGTCTGGGGGCCGTGTTTTCCTGGGCGACCGATCCTTGCAGCCCCCGGGGGGTGGGGTCGGCCTAGCTACCTCACGCCTCTCCTGGGGCCAAGAAGAGAGAACTATGGGCAGGGAAGCCACTGTGGCCGGAGGGACCTGCCTCCTTCCCCCAGGGCGAGCAGACGCGCTTATGCGGGTCGGGAAGACGATGCTGGAGGGTGCCCGGGGGCTGGATACCGCAGTCCTCACAGGGTTTGGAGGGTGGGCAGGATATGTGATGGGTAGAGGGTGGAGTAGCGGCAAGCGTAAAATGCCCCCTGTGATGCTACATTCGGGGTTGTTCAAAAGAATGGCATCGCTCGGTTGCCCGTGGCGCGGAGGTGCGAGGGTCGGGGCCTCCCGGGCTTTGGCATTCCCTAGAGGAAACGCCCTACGGGGGCCTGCGGGGAAAACACCCCGTTCTTCCCGGGCTGAAGTGGGCCCGCCTGAGACCCCTGCAGGCCACCTTAAAGGCACAGGCTCCTGCGGCAGCTGCGGGGGGCGGGGGCCATATCCTCGGCGGAACTTGGCGGGTTGGGGGTTCAAAAGGGACGAGGGCGCCACTGGATGGAGCTAGACTCTCAGGAGAGAGCCCAGCCGGAAGCTGATTTCATTTCAGGTGGAGCTGGGGAGTGGTGCCGCACCCTGGAAGGGCCTCAGCCTTACTTTGGAAGATCCCGAGGTGGGCTGGTGGACCCCTGATCATTCTCGGGACCATTCCTATGCTTTTAGTGGCTGCGTGCCTGGCTGCCTTTCTTTGCCTACCTGCAGCCTTCAGTATTCCACAAAGCCGTCTCCCCCAAAACAAGCGCACAGGCATTTGGCTTTTTCTTGGAGCAGTCCTGTGTGTTTGGGGAGTGGGGGAACATTTCTGGGATGGGAGGGGGCTACATACAGTCTGTGGAGGGCACCTTGCCCTTGGACTGCGGTTTGGGCAGAGGCAGGCAAGCATCCTGAAGGTCAGGCTAGAGGCCTTTGGGTGGCTGTGGGCTTCTGGAAAGGACCTGGCACTATGTTTCTGCCTTTGTGGTGGGTAGCAGGCAGCACTCAGGATTTCTTAGGAGGTCCCAGTCTGAGTTTGGTGTCAGGTGCAGGTGGGGCTAGTTGATCCCCACCACAAAACCGCTTCTGGGACTCCTGCTCCCTGTTGACCTTGGGGAGGGCAGGCAGAGGTGCTAGTCTGGCCACAAGCTGAAATTGGAACATACAAATTAGAGACAGAGCACTCTGGGGTGGGTCCTGAGCCAGATCATCCAACCAGTCTGTCAACAAGTGTTGGGGAAGGTTGGGGGTTGGAGGCAGGGAGCTGGGGAGCTGGAGAGCTGGAAGGAGGCTTGGTCCCCTCCCTCCTTCCCCATGGATGATTCGGTGTCTGGGGCAACACCTTGCGTAAATCTGCTGGCCCAGGGTACAGTGTGGGGAGGTGTCTGCAGGGAGCCTTTGGAAGGACCTTCTCCTGCACCCTAAGGAATCCAGGCTAAAGGGATGCAGTAAGTCTTGTTTTGTGTAAGGTTCAAGTCAGCAAGAGGTTGATTGGAGAAGCGCTGGGGAGCCATCCTTTTGCTTGCAAACCCCTCTCCACCATGCTCCTACTTTAGGACACTCCCTCAATATGTGTTGGATAAATAAACATACAAAATGGGTGTTTACAGATCAATATATGTGACTAAGAGATTAGGGAATACATGAGTTAAGGCCACAAGGTGCCTTTCCTCCTGAGGACATGGCAAAGATAAAGAATTCATTGGTTGGGGGTTGGCACTGAAAAAAAGGAGAACACTGTGTGCCATCCGTCCATCAGCTGGAGGGCAGAACCAATGGGTCAAGAGCAGAAGCATGCACTCAGCTCAGGGCCAAGAAGGCCTTGAGAGCCACCACCACCAGATGAACCTGGGGTGACAGTGAGAGTCCTGTCCCAGGGAGGTATGTGAGCAGAGGCCTGGGCAGCAGACAGGGGCTGCCTGGGGCTCTTACAGCGTGGAAAGGCTAGAGTTCCCCAGGCCACCTCTGAAGAGAGGAGTCATAGATTCCAGGGTCTGAACAGGTTGTGCCTGGTGGTCCAGCTGCCTGGCTGGAAACTTCTCGGCTGTGATGTGTTTATACTGAGCTGTGGGTGCCATCAGAGTTATTTGGTGACAGCCACATCCACAGTGACAACAGAGAGGAAATGGCACACAGCTGGGGAGGCAGATAGGCTTCCCATGACACCTGCCAGAGAGCCAGAGTTGATGTACAACATCAGAAAGACAAACAATGAGATACACCCTCTCACACACATCTGGACACACCTGGGGACTCAGATGTTTGTCCAAGGAATGCTGCAGAAGTCTTCCTTAATGCAAGTCCACATGCGTGTTGAAGAGAGGATGTGTGTGTGTGTTGTATGAGGCAAGAATGGGCCGGCAAACTTTTTCTGTAAAGGGCCACATAATAAATATTTTAGGCTGTGCTGGACATATACTCTGTTGCATCTGCTCATCTCTGCCATTGTAGTGTGAAGCAGCCATAGATGATGAGTAAACAAATGAACACGGCTCTGTTCCAATAAAACTTTATGTGTGGACACTGAAATTTCACTTTCATACAGTTTTCATGTGTCATGAAATAAGATTCTTGTTTTGATTTTTTTTTTCTGACCATTTAAAAATGTAAAAACCTTTCTTGGTTATCTGGTTGTACAAAAACAGATGGTGGGTTGGTGCACAGGAAGGGTTTGCCAACTTCTGGGCTATCAGGTTAGCAAAGGGAAATGGGTAAGGAGGTTGAAGAATGGAGGGGCTTAGAGTAGAGAGTTTGAGATACCTGTGGTACCTTGGATACTTCATTCCATTCTACGTGGACTCAGAGTGCCCATCTGTTTAATGGGTCAGTCCAAGGAGGTTTCCAGCCTGGCCTCAGCACTCCACTCCACAGCTCCAGACAGGCCTCCACTCATCCGTGTGATAAATCGCCAACATAAAGACACCTGGGAAAAACATTCTGAGTGAACAACAGAGCTGTCACTTGAGCTCCCCAAACAGTTTCTGGGCCCCTCTCCTATTCAGCCTCTGTACCCACGTCTCTGCCCACCTCCCCTGGAGGGAGACCACAGGGAAAACCCGGGTGTGACCCAGACAACACTTGAAACTCACAATGGACAGGACAAGACTTGAAACAGCCCAGATGGTAGTAAGGAGCTCATCGTATCAGAGCTGCGAGGGCTCAGAGGAGGATGGTGGCCAGTGTGGGCAGGTACAGCCCAGGAGGGCTTCCTAGAAGGGGGTTTGGAGTCGGGTTGGCCTTGAGGGGCGGCTGGATTCTCTCAGCCCAGCTCTCCACAGACTCCACGGATTGTCTTAGCTGTCTTCACTTTCCCCCCTGACAAATGGAAACCACAGAGGGCTGGCTGAGAAAAACTATATGGCTGCTTTGCAGACACCTCTGAATTACCCAGTTTCTAATTTAAGGCTCGGGTGGTGAACCAGGTCTTGCCTTCTGTTTCTTCCCCTCCCTGATATGTCCTTCCTGCCACCTCCACAGATATGGTCTGGGGAGATTTCCTCTCTCCCATTTTTCCAAGTCTCTGGATTCCAGCCCCTTCTTTCTATTCCAACAATCCTTGCCCTGCCCAGGTCCCCATCACTTCTACCCTGGATCCAGAAAACAGCCTGCAGGGTAGGTTTTCTGCCTGCTCTTTCCCCTTCCATTCTGGTCACCTGCCTTCTGAGGGATAAACCCTAAATGGGAAGTTTATTATTCCACTCTTCAGTGCTCCCACCCCTCTCCCCATAGAACAAGGATTCTTAACCAGGAGTCCATGGACCCCCAAGGGGTCAGTGGAAAGATTTCAGGGGGTCTGTGAGCTTGAATTGAAAATAATTAACTTATTATCTTTATTTTCTCTGACCTCTAACTGAAATCTAGCATTTCCTTCACTTAGGGATGTATGCAATAAATTACAGTAGTATTCATTTCCTATCACATTACAGTGGTTGCATATCTTGAAAAATCGCTTATGCTCATTCATGCTTTGAAATTACGGTAGTTGTTATAACTAGTTGAGTGTCATAAAACTATCTGCCACTACATTCTGAGAAGGGGTCTTTGGTTTTCACCTGACTGGTCTGTGGACCAAAAAAGGTTAAGAACCCCTGGGTTAGAACAACTCTCACATTTCCCTGGTTTCACAGACTGGTGCCAGCCTTTCAACCTCTCTACAACTCCCTCTTCCACCTCCCACTTCCAGATATTTTACTGTGTCCCTCGACACCCCAAATCACCTTCCCAACCCATCTACCAGGCTCTGATCATCGTTTTCCTGCACCCACCACGTTCCCAGGGCTCACCCCACTCAGCAGAGGCTGCTGCTTAACAAGCGATCTCAGTGGGAAAGGAGAAGTGCTGTCCGTCCAGCCTCCCTCCCCTCCTGGAGCCACGGCCCCTGCCTGGTAGCTGCTCAGAAAACATCATCTTGTAAGTCATCGCAAATCGTGCCTCCTCCTGCCTCCGGCTTCCTATTGCCCTCCCTCTCCCCTCTGTAACTCTCCACCCTCTTCAGTTCCTCCCCTTCCCACCTTCCTCTTTTTCATCTTTTATCCTCTGCTTCTTCTTTCCCCTCCTTTCCCCCACCCCCTTCCTCTTGCCTGGCCCAGGTGGGAGAACTCACACGAATCCTTCAGGACAGATGTCTAGCATGTAAGGGGACTCCCCCATAGATCGTGTTCTCAGGGAGGCCCTCTTAGAGTAACCTTCAGAAAGTCTTCCAGTCCCCTGGGCCTCCAGCCCTCGTCAGTGGAATGGAGTAATACCTTCAGTGTGCACAGGTGCTCTGGCCCCACCCTGAGCCTGGCTCCCCAAGTGTAAAGGGCAGAGCCAGGGTGAGATGGTGCTCAGGCTCCTGTCCCCTTCTGTCAGGATCCTGAAAGAGGAAGGTTTGCACACCTAGAAGGAGTATCAGCATTCATGAGGGTTGTTTTTAGCATTCATGATACATCCTGGGAGCCAGGATGCCCCTCACCCAGGCACATGGCTCTACCCTTTATCAGCTCTGACATCTTTGAGAAGGAAGGAGATTCTAGAGTTTCCTCCTTCCTTCCCAGAAGTGACTTCAGTTCCCTCCTTTTGAAGGGTGAGTTGGTGGGCTTGGGAGATGGGCAGTGTTTCCTTCTTTCAGCCTTTCCTCCCTGGTTCCCTGCTCTAGGAGGGAGAGGAGGAAGTGGGAGGGGTATGCTAAGGTTTCATTAATAAAGAGAGCATGTTGGGAACAAAGGAGGTGAATAATCCATTTTCCCTGGATCATATGCCTGGTGCCCAGTCTTGTCACGGCCTGCTAAGGGGAGGAGGCTGAGCAGCCAGAGGATTCCAATGGGAAGTGGCTCAGGTGGCCTCAACCCCCTAAAGGGCAGATGAGGGACCCAGGATGGTGTGGCTCAAAGAAGAGGGAGGAAAAGATCTGGCCTCGCATCTCTGAGGGGCTTCCAGAGGAAAAGGAAAATGCTGCTTAGGGCTGGCCCAGAGGGACCTGGAAGGACATCAGAGCTTTTCATGGAAGGCCTCAGGACCAGCTGCCAGAGAGGGGTGAGCCTCTCATGCCAGGAGCCAGCCATCTTCACCCCGTTAGGTGCAGAAGGGGTCCTGCCTGGTTTGGGGCAGTGAGAGAATGGCTAAAGAATCCCCAAATCCCCTCCCACGCTAAGATACAGAAAGTCGGTGAACCCAGTGAGTCACTTCTCCAGTGTGCTGACTGATGATGCCGTCTCCCTGTGTTCAGGGAGAACAACTGCCTGGTGCAATGGGTGACAGAGAACATAGCCTGCTAGTGTCAGTTCCCGCCCTGGGGTTGGGTGCTGGGATTACAGTGCCTGAGGAGGGCAGACCTTCCTGAATCTGGAAGGGGAGTGGAGTACCTTTGGGGTCCCCGAACTCCCTTCCTGTCTTCAGTTCAGCTCTCTGTCACACATTCCATTCCTTTCAGGTTGGGCTCCAGGGCTCTGCACTGTGTAACCCTGGCAAGAGTCTCCCCATCTCTGGCCCATTTATACCAAGAGAAGGTGGCTCTTAAAGTTCATTTCAGATCTAAAATGCTGTGTCTATAACTAAGTCTTCCTAAGGAGGGTGCTTCAGATATAAGAATGTGGGCAGAGGATATCAGAGGGCCTGACCAGCCCCCGAGAGCAAGGGGGGTTGCTAAATGGAGTACCAGTGGGCTCAGGGCTGACCCTCCTTATCAGTTACAGAGCACAGCAGATGCATAAGGATGACATGCACAAGCTTTGGAGCTTGTGGCAGTTTGAAGTTCTTTTATGAATCCCAAAAAGAAAAAGATTATGTTTTTAAACTAATCCATTCTTGTGGGTATGGGGCCCTTTTGATTGGACTATGTCAGTAAGGCACGACTCAGTTTGGGTCTCCACCCTCTTACTGGAGCTTTATCTAAACGGAGGGCCTCAGGAAGAGTTTACCCTAAATAAAATCCCCATAATAAAAACCAACCCATATCTGGTACTTTGCATCGGCAGCTCTGTGGCAAACTAAGACAGAAATTGGTACCAAGAGTGGGGTTCGTGCTGATTGCAACTACCAAAAATGTTGGAATGGATGTATAAATCGTTAAGGAGGATTTGTGAGATGCTTGATAGAAAAGGCCTAGATCACTTTGAAGAGACTGTTGGTAAAAATATGGATGCTAAAGATAGTTCTGATAAGGCCTTAGATGGAAATGTTGAGTGCATTATTAGAAACTGGGGGAAAAGTGATCTTTGTTTTAAAGTGGCAGAGAACTTGGCAAAATTGAGTTCTGATGTTGGAAAAAAGGTGGAACATGAGAGTCATGAACTTCGATATTTAGCTGAGGACAATTCCAAGCTAAATGTGGAAGATGTGGCCTGACTTCTCCTTGCAGCTTATAACAAAATGCAAGATAAAAGAGATAAGCTGAGGACTACTCCTGGGCACAAAGAAATAAAAAATTGATGGTTTGGGAAATCCCGAGCTTCCGGAAAACAAGCCTTGAGAGGGTGAGAGAGGTCCCAGAGTCTGGAATCAGCAGAGCACAGAGGCACAGAAAGAGGCCCCTGGGGGCTGGGCCCAAGGAGCAGCTCAAGGCTGAGGAGACGAGCCCTGCCATATACCTGATCGCCAAGTGGTGGGACACCAGGATCATCAGTAGCTGACTTTAGTGAGAAAGCAGCTCTGATGATTCCTTGATTTGGTCATTTCATGGCCTCGGAACTGTAAGCTTTTGCCCCAAATGAAATTCCCATTATAAAAGCCAACCCATTTCTGGTACTTTGCATCGGCAGACTTTTGGCAAACTAAGACAGAACCAGACTGCTGAAGTTCACTTCCCATTCTCCCATGTACTTGCTGTGTGACCTTGGGCAAGTTGCTTAGACTCTCTGTGCCTCAGTTGCCTCAGCAATAAAATGAGCATAAGGAGAGTACGGTTTGGGGCAGGTTAAATTAGCTAACAGATATTTATTGCTTAGAAGAGTGCCTGGCATATACTGAGTGTTTAATAAATGTCAGCTGTTAGCAAATAAAAGCCCAGCAGGCACACTGTTCCCATTTTGAATGTGACACAGAGCCATGGCAGTAGAGGTGACAGCAAGAGACAGCAAAAAGGCTGAACCCAAAATAGTCAGATAATAATGAGTTAGCACATTAGCAGTTGCCAGGCTATGCTATATACCTTAAAGTTTGCTTACATAAACTTGTGATGCCTCACGATAATATCTATGAGATAGGTATTATTATTACTGTATCCCCATTTCACAGATGATAAAATTGAGGCACAGTTAATGGCTCATTCAGGGTGATAAGGTTAAAAACTTTGGCAAAATGGTCTTGAGTCCACTGTACCGAATGCCTGGAAGTAGAGTTGAATAGTACATGGAGCTGTAGGAGAAGCCATGAGAGCCTGGGGCTACCGGTGGCCAAGTCACCCTAAGCCACGTGTGTGACTGGGCTGAAAGAGCCCAGCGTCCATCCTCGGGGAGAGGAGAGTCTACCCACGGCCGCAGTGGGTGGGCCTAGGCCTGTCCTGTGAGGGTGTCACTCACAACTTGGGGAAACCCAGAGGAGGGAGGCATTTGGGTGGGGGAGGAGGGGAGCAGCCACCAGGGTTGGGCTGGCAGGCCCAGGGGACACGTCTCAGAAGGCAGCCCTGTGGCAGAGGAGACCTGCGTGTGTGGCCCGGAGGAGTGCTGGATGTGGGGCCGGTGGCCCAAGATGAGTGTCGATGCTGAGTGCTGTCCAGTAGGGGGCGGTGCCGGGTGGTGTTGGGGGGGTGGAGGGGGAAGGGTTGATCCAGATGGGATGGTCCTTGCGGTCCACAGCTGAGGTGGGGGAGCAGGCAGGCAAAGGCCCAGGAGCTCCCAGGTTCTGGCTCTCAACCCCAGATCTGAGGGTGTCTGTGTCCAGTTGGGCAGGGGGTGGGTGAAGCATAGGGAGGAGGGTGAGCACAGAGAGGGCACCCATGGGAACCAAGAACCCTGGGCCTAGTGCTGTGAGCACCCCCAACCATGCCACCCTCTGTCCCCAGCCTGAGCAGGGCCCAGGCACAGCTCTCTCCTGGTCCATACCATTGCCAAGGCAGCCTGGCAGCAAAGTAGCGTGTTGGGGTGGGAGGGCCTGGGGCCTCGGCTCCAGCTTGTTTTGAATTCATGCCAGCTGGGGGCGAGTCACTGCCAAGCCTAGAACGGAGACCAGCATCCTGCAAGCCTGGGCTTCTCGGTGTGTGCGCCAGTGTCAGAATCTGAACACATCTGATTGCCTCCGTGTAGCTGAATGCTTTTGCAGGAGGAATGTGAGAAAGTGTGTGTGTTATTGTGTACATATATGCATAAATAATCTGACAGAATTATCTGAATCCCTAAATCGCTGTGTGATGGACCTGCACCTACCTTTGCTTTGTGAGTGTGTGTGTGTCGGTACTTCTGGGAAACTGTGTGTGTGTCTCCACCTTTGTGTATTCCATCGCGTGCGTCTGTATTGACGGCTTCAAGCGGGTACCTTGGGGAGAAACATCTCTTTGTCTTTGTGGGGTTGACATGCCTTTATGCTCATCTCTGTGGACCTGTTTATGTATATTTGTAGGGGATGGGAGTGGGGGGGTGGGGAGAAATTCAGAAATCAGCCAGCCCTCAAAACACGAGCTCTCTGCCTGCCCCGTTTCCCCTCTAGCATAAGCAGACCCGTTCAGGCCTCCAGTGCGTCTGTACCAGCTCCCTCAGTCCTAATAAAGGTTAAAGCAGAGTTGAGAACCCTATTTCTACATGAGGGCCACCTGGAGAGTTTGAAACAATACTGCTGCCCAGGTTCCCACCTGAGAGATTGTGATTCAGCTGGGCACAGGCTTTTTTCAAAGCCCCTCAGGTGATTTGAAGGCACGGCCCTGGTTGAGCACGCAGGGCTAAGAGGTCCGAGCTCACCCTCCGACCAGGGTCAGGTCCAGGATGAGGCAGTGAGTGTCCAGTTGGAGAGAGCTCTGTCCTGAGGGCGTCGTGCTGCTGACATCTCAGGGTGTCTTTGAGAGCAGGGAGCTCTGATTTTCGGCCTTTCTACCTCAGGGCGGCCATCTCTCCCAGAGCAGTGGCTGGCTGTTTCTGGGGGCAACTTGATAGTGCCACAGGGAGGGAGCACTGCGTCCATTGGTGTCATTTCTCTCCTTTTGTGAAGCAGGCCAGTATGGGAACTGAGACGAGGAGAGGGCATCTTCCTGTCGGCCAAGGAAACCAAAGAAGCAGAGGGTCTTGACTGTGACCACAGGGGGCAGTCCCCCAGTCTAGCCTCCAGGCAGAGGCTATTTGTGCCTGCACCTCCAGAAGAGCTGAAGAAGGGCTCTGGAAAGCACCCGGGGTTGGGGCATTGCCTTGGCTGGAGGCTTCCCTGACCTGAGGCCTCACTAGCCTTTGGCCTGAGCTTGTGAAGGTGTAGGACAGACATTCCCAGATCTCAGAGGCCTTCTGCCTCGTACTGGCCTCTGACGGGATGGCCTCCAGCACCTGCTGGAGCTCCATGGGGCCAGGCTTTCCTCTGTTCCTGCCAGGCAGGTTAGAACCCTCTGAGGCTCGCTGGGGCCAGAACCTGCAGGCCATGCCAGAGGCAGTACATGCCAGAGGTGAGGTACAGGGACCGAAGCCTGAGTGTCTGGTGTAGCCTGTTCCTTGGGGTGCCCGGGAGTGCTGGGGCTAGTGCCTCCCCAGTCTGCCCAGTCCTCCCTGACTGCAGGGAGGAGGCTGGGCCGTCACCCACATGCACCCTGGACCTCTCTGAGCATCTACTGGGATACCCAAGGCCACCTGCAGCATCTCTGAATGAGCCCTGACCACCAGGCAGAGGAAGAGGTGCTTAAGAAGAGGACACCCTTTTATTAAGCCTTCCTGCCCCAGTTTTCTTTTCCTTTTTGTGTGCTTGCCGGTCACCAGCTTGAGCAGGCAGGGGCTGTGGGGAGGCAGAGAGCTAGGGCACAAAGGACTCAGGGGTGAAGGCAACTCTGTCCACTAAGTGAGGTGAGTGCAAGGACTAATAGACGAGAGGCAGGTAAAGGGACTTCTCCATCCCCCTGTCCCCGTGTGCCTCCTGAACCAGGTTAGCAGTGCCCCTGATGCTGGCCTACTCAATCTTTTTTTTTTCTCTTTTTACTCAATCTTTTTAACAACTGCATAGTATTCCACTATAGCTGTGGTGTGGCCTGTTCATCAGTGGCCACATTTTTTTGTCGTTGTCATTGCTATTTTAAATAGTGCTACAGTGAATATCCTTGCATATGCCTCTTTTTTGTCCAAGTGCAATTATTTCTCTAGGATACCCAGATGAGGGATTGCTGGGTTGAAGGCTATATGCATTAATGATTGACTTGAGGAGCAGACCAGACTCTCCCTCGGGAATGTGCCTGGCCTCCCGCAGCCTGCGCACCTGATTTCCTGCACCCAGGCTGCTCCCCACTGGCGAGTCCACTCTTCACGGGACCTACCCCTCGGAACACCTGCAGCTCTGAGGCCCGAGCCCCCTCTTCAGCAGTTACCTTGTTTTGTATCTCTAAGCATTAAAGACTTTATCCTGAAGAAGAAGTGGGTCCAGGTAGGATCAATGGAGTGTGTATTTGTTAGGCTGGGCAGCTGTAACAATGAGGCCCTCTAACAGTGAGCTAAATTAGCTTTCCTCCCTCATCTCTAACAGTCTAGAGACAGGTCATCCATCCAGGCTGGTGGGGCTGCTCGGCTCTTTTTGAAGTGTTCCCCCCACCCCCTTATTGTCCTTGTTTGCGTGGTCAAGGTGGGGTCCAGCATTTGGGAAGGGGGAAGAAAAGAAGTGGAGAGCATGCAGCCTTTGTAAACAAGTGATGCAGAAGTGGCCCATGCCATTTCCAGCCCCACTGCACAGGGGAGAACTTCATCAGGTGCCCACACCTGAGAGCGAGGGAGATGGAGAAGTGTCATCTCTAGGTGGACGTGCATAAACCCAGCTAAGACTGCCGCTGTGGCAGAAGGGCAGAATGAAAAGATCTGGGGAGACAGTTTGTCTGCCTCAGAGGAGAAAGCCACTCCAGTTTGTCCCGGTAGACTGGTGGAGACCTGACGCAGCCTCGCATCCCCTGAGCACAGAGTAAGTGCTCAGCAAATGCTTCTTGCACAGAAGAATAAAAACAGCATGGACAAAAGCATGGAGGTGGGCTTGCACTTGGCTGGCTGCAGGTAGGGGAGGAGATAATAAGGGAAGGAGGTGGCTGGGTCCTGGCTCACTCTGTCTCTCCATCTCCCACTGGACCCACGGACTCATGCCTTTCCTCTCTCTCTAGCCCACAGACACCTCGGGGCCGACCAGCAGCTACTGCGGGTGTGAGGCCGGCAGTGCGGGCCTGAGCCTGCCTCTGTCTGGGAAGCCTCATGGCTGGCCTGGCGCAGGCCTGCCTGGCTGCTCTTCTCCTGCTGCCGATGGTAAGGGCCCAGGACCTTCCCCTCCATGACCACATGAGCCCCCACTTCAGAGATGCTGAGTCTCTAAGTGCCCTCAGCCAAGCTCTGTTCACCTAACTGGTATCTCTAGGACCCAGGGTGATTGGGGACAGCATTACTCCTGGACCGTACAGCCCATTTGTATGAATTAGAAAAAGCGCTCCATCCTCAAGACTCTGTCCTGATTCCACCAGACATTTTCCTAAGATTTAGAAATCTATTATGATGGTGACAATTGGCAACTTGTAGAGCTGTGCTGGCAGAGATTCTGGTCAGGGCTACAGAAGGCCCTTTTGATTGTCCAGTGCCCAGCCCAGGAGGCCTTGCCAGGATAGAGCTCAGAAGCCTGCGCTCTGCTCATGTCTGTCCTTTAGCACAGGCAGGATCAGGGGTCAGGCGCCCAGCCAGTGGCTCCATCACTCAAACCGGGTAAAGCTGTTCTCAGAGCCTGCTTCTGCGTTGGCTCTCTGGCTGACCACGGACAGGGCCTCCCTCCATCTGGAAGCTGCCTCCACATCTGCGAATAGTCAGGGCTGGACTAGGTCCCTAAACACGGCCCTTGGTGGCTCAGATGCTGGCGACCTCCCCTACAAAGCCATCCCTGCCCCGGAGTTTTGAAGTAACTGGCGTCGTTGGGAAGAAGCTGTCATGATGGCAGCTTTGAAGTCATTTGACTCTGTGTTTGGGTGGGAGTTTCTTAACCTCTCTGAGACTCTTTAGCAAAATGGGAAAAGAGTCAACAAGAGAGGTGAGGAGGCCCTTCACCGAATGCTACCACTGGACTTCCCTGACCCCTGGGGGTGCACCTCCTTCCTGGGCCCCCAGAGGATGAGCTTTCTCAGCCTTTCTCTCCTCCACTCCTTGCTTGCTCCCCTAAAGTGCAAGAGTGGCCTAGTAGTCTC
>JAQZBX010031510.1:0-26281 GCA_029593785.1 Cabassous unicinctus | reverse complement strand
GAGGTGGAGCCGGTGGCCACTGGACATTTTTGGGGCAGGGTGAGGAGGGGCAGTTGAAATGCTCGGGCTTTTTTCGGACTTTGGGGGTTGTCCTGAGTGGTGAAGCAGCGATGAATGTAGGCCATTTTCCATCAGAATATACCATGCAGAACTGGGTGGGAGAGAGTGTGGCCTGTGATGTGAACTGTGGTCTATGCTCAGTGGCAAGAACCCAGGATGTGTATATCCATTGCGGGTGTAGTACCAAGTGGATGGGGAATGGTTGTGTGGGGTGTTGTTGGGGGTGTGGGCGGTGGGGAGCATGGGAATCCCTGTAGCTTCTTAGTAATATTTGGGTAATCTAGGCACCTTTATAAAATGTATACATATATATATAACAAATAACATTTATGTAAACAAATGCACATATATGCATATGTATTATATATCATTTTACAAATTAAAAAAAATAATAAAAAAATAAAAACAATGGAATATTAATCAGGAAAAAAAAAAACAAAACAACATTCTTCCCCCAGGGCCTGGCAGATTCCCCCTGAACATGTGGTGAGCAAGTCTAACCCTTGCCTGTTTTGTAAAACTATTTCTGCCAATGAGTATATCTGGTCTTGTAAACTGTTGAGAGCCCCCAATATTTCTTCAAGGTAACTTGATATTTCCTGTGCTAGGGTTTGTATGCCCTCCTGACCAACTGTGAGTGAGACGGTGCTTCCAAATACCCCTAGTCGTAAGAGTAGGGGAATTGCCTGTATTGCTCATTTGGGTCAGGAGAGCTCTCCAGGCAATTCTTCTCCATACACTGAGAACGATGGTACTGGCTAAGCCAGGTAACAGATGCCCTGGCCATTCTGTGGTAGGCACCAGTAGACATTGGTGCCATAGACCCAGATGGTGGAGTTTGTAGCACATCGGTTAGACTCATTGAGTGGGTGGATGGTATCACAGTTGGCCTTTCCAAGAGGGAGGAGAGTTGAAGGGGAGCTGGTAGTTATGTTTTTACAGTTAGACAGTTTTCCTAGGAGTTTGGTTATATGGACTAGGAGGGGCCTGGTTCCCACCACGGAGCTGTCATGGGTCAGGAGGGCTACATTTCATGGAACAGGTATGGGAAAGATGATTAGAATTGAGGAAGTACATAGCCAGCAGGATCCAGGTATGACAGCTGGGATTAATTTAGGAGTTGGTGGAAATTTCAAACATGGTTCAAAAGGATGTTGTGGGGGGCTCTTCTGACTTTGGCTTTTAGGGTCTGGGTTTACTGATATTTTTAACCAGGGATTTCTCTGGGGTTTGGGTTACTGGGATCAGTTGGACTAGTATGAGGTTCTCCGGGTCCGGCCCCGCTGGGTCGTATATTCTGATTCCTAGTTTTAGTCCTGTTTGGACATTTAAAAAGGTATTTTATGATCCAGTGGTTATGTTTAATAAGGTGAGTTTCATGGGGTTGCAGGTTCCTAATTTACAATTTGCCAAACTGGGAACTTTCTGCAGGAAATATGGGGAAGTTGGGGCTCCTGCCCAGGTGGCACTGATTACTAGGCCCCAAAAGTGGCAGAAATGCCCATTGTCAGAGGGCCCTCAGCATAGGTGTTTGTTGTAGGTGCTATAGACATGGCCCTGATACCCCCCTGGGGGAAGGGTAACGTCGTTTCTTATTGTTCTGCAAGCATTGAACACTACAAAAGCTGAGGTCATCCCCGCAAAAAAGGGGTCGAAGCATTCAGCACAAGTTGGCTACCCCAGGTGTGGCTGATTTATAACTGCCATTGGTTTTGGGGGTGGATATTGACTCCTAGGGAGGGGACAAGGAAGAAAAGGATAAGCAAGACAAGGCACAGAGACATCCTATTATACACCAATAAACTATTGCAACTAAAGCTCTATTTGCTATAGTCCAATCTGTAGGGGTCACAGCAGCAAGTCCAACTCTGAATACCAGGGCAAGTAGGCCATATAAGCACAGGATCCACCAGGAGCAAGGGTCCATTCAGCAGGCGTTTGACGACGTTGGTGATCGTGCATCCCAGGCGACTCGCACTCTCAAGGGGTGGCCGGGTATGGGTTGGGCTGACCATCTGTCCTGTTCTTTATCAGAGTGTGCCTTCTTGACCCTGGAATGAAGGATCCAAGGGATGATGCCTGCAACTTTTAGAGCAGTAAGAGTTACAAGGATCACAGTATGTGGGCCTGTCCAGGAAGGCTGAAGGGGTTCTTTTTTCCAGTCTTTGACACAGGCTAGGGTCCCTGGCTGGTGGGGGTGCACCGGGTGTCCCAGTGGGATGAAGTTTTGGGACAAGACAGTTTTATGTATTTGGGCTAGGATTTTCCCCAGTTGCTGGAGCATGGAATCTTGGCCAGCCTCCTCCAGAACCTTGAGATTTCCTTTGAAGGCCTGGATAATTGGGGGTGGCTGTCCAAATAGAATTCCAAAGGATGAATAGCCTGTGGTCCTGGGGTGCACCTAACTCAGAGGATGATTAAGGGAAGTAAGTCTACCCAGGGGAGGCCAGTTTCTTGGCAGAATTTGGCTAGGGTGACTATGAGGGTTTGATTCATGCGTTCAACTTTCCCTGAACTCTGGGGCCTGTAAGTGGTATGGAGTTCCCACTTGATCCCTAACATTTTTTGCCAGCTCTTAGATTATGGCAGCCATGAAGGCTGGGACATTGTCACTTCCTATAGACAGCAGCAACCCATGTCTGGGAATGATTTCTCTAAGTAAAGCTTTAGTCATTTCTCTTGCCCTTTTGGTGTGAGTGGGGAAAGTTTTGACCCAGCCTGAAAAGGTACATATCATCACTAGCAGGTATTTGTACCCCCAACTTGGTTTCACTCCTTGAAGTCTGCTGTGAGTTCTTCAAAAGGGGCTGTCACTGTGTGTTGGATACTGTCCAGTCCTCAGGGGCCCTGCAGATGGTTGTTTTTGACACAAACTTGGCACTGGCTGCTAATGGTGGCACAGAGGGAAGCTAGTCAGGATATGTAGTAGTATCTCCCAATTAAGGCTTCCAATGCAGTTTTCCCTAGGTGAGTGAGTCGGTGGTACTGCTGGATGATGGCATGTGTGGCACCTTTTGGGATGAAAATCCAGTTACCCAAGAGCAGGCAAGTTCTTTCATGGGTTTGGCATCCCTCTTCTTTCTTGTCCCATTCCTGTTCTCCTCAGGTATAGCTTACTTGATGAGTTTTTTGTCCTAAGAGAAACAGCTGTGGTGTCGATTCTGGGACTCATATTCCATGACTTCCTTCAGCCACTTGCCGAGCTGCTTTGTCAGCTAGCCTGTTTCCTTGAGTGACCATATTCATTCCTTTTTCATGTCCCTAGCAGTGGATGATGGCAAATCTGTCTGGTTTCCAGATTGCTTCTAGTAATTGAAGGATTTCTTCTTTGTTTTTTATTTCTTTTCCTCCTGCAGTTAGGAGGCCTCTTTCTTTATAAATTGCCCCATGGATATGAACGGTAGCATATGCATATTTAGAGTCAGTGTAAATGTTCACTGCTTGCCCAGAGGCTAGCTGTAGGGCTCAGGCCAGTGCCCAGAGTTCTGCTCACTGCATGGACCATCCTCAGGGTAGAGATGCTGCTTCCACCACCTATTCGGTAGTGGTGATTGTGTATCCAGCAAACTTTTCCCCATTTTTAATGAGACTGCTCCCATCTGCAGATAGTGTTTGGTCTGGGGAAGGGAGTGGTTTGACTGTTGGTCAGTGCAACTGGCATAAACTTCCTCGGCCACTTCAACAAGATCATGCTCAGGAATCCCTTCCTCATCCGGCAAGAAAGTGGCAGGGTTTAGACTGCACACCCTTTCTATTGTCACTCTGGGGTTTTCACAGAGTAAACCTTGGTAATGTGTGAGCTGGGGATTAGGTATCCACCAGTGCCCATATGAGCTCATCAGGGCAATGACTGCATGTGGCACCATAACACGAATAGCCTGTCCGAGGGTTAATTTGTTGGTTTCTTTGATGAGGTTTATTGTTGCTGCCAGGGCTTTCAGTCAGGGTAGCCACCCTGCAACCACAGGGTCCAGCTGCTTGGAGAGGTAAGAATGGGCCTCTGCCAGGAGTAGACTGTTTGTGTGAGGACCCCCAGTGCTATTTTGTTCTTTTCATGCATGAACAGGTTAAAGTTTTGAGTTATATCTGGGAGCCCCAAGGCAGGGCTTCATCTGACTTGTCTTTTGATGTTCTGAAAGGCCCCCTGTTGAGCTTCTTACCAGGCAAGGGATTCTTTTTCTGGACCCATCAGAAACTCATAAAGAGGTTTGGCCATGGATACAATCCTGGGAATCCAGATGCAACAGAAACCTGCAGCCCTGAGGAACTCATGAAGTTTTCTTTTTGTGGTGGGGGTAGGTATGGTGCAGATCACTTTCTTTTGTTCTGGTCCAAGAATCCAGTGCCCTTGTGTGATGCTAAACCCCAGGTACTTGACCTGCTGTTTACAAATTTGGCCTTTTCTGCAAAACACTTTGTATCCAGTCTGTGCCAGAAAATGCAGGAACATCTGGGTCCCTTTCTAGCAGTCCTCTTCTGTCTCACTGGCAAGTAGGAGGTCATCCATGTATTGTAAAAGTGCACATCTGCAGTCTTCCCAGGGGTAGGTGGCCAGATCTGCCACCAAGACTTCCCTGAAAAGGGTAGGGGAGTTTATGAAGCCTTATGGGAGCCAAATCCAGGTTAACTGAGTTTTCTGCTGGGTTCTGGGATCTTCCCACTCAAAGGCAAACAGAGGCTGGCTCAGGGGTCTGCCACAGCTAGAAGAAAGCATCTTTCAGGTCCAAGCAAGTGAACCAGGAGGCTTCAGGAGGCAGCTGTCCCAGCAAAGTTTATGGGTTGGAAACAACCTGATGTAAGGTGAGAGTGGCATTGTTGATGGCTCATAGATCCTGGACTGGTCGATATCTGGTTCCATCTGGCTTCTTTACTGGTAATAATGGTGTGTTCCAAGTTGACTGGCACTCAATCAGGATTCCCTCTTTCCTCAGGCAATCTATGTGTTCAACCATGCCCATTTGTGCTTCACGGAGGATCGGATACTGCCTCTGCTGGGCCAGGACCACTCCAGGCTTCAGGCTAATGATGATGGGTGCATGGTTCCATGCTAAGTTCTCAACTGGCAAAAAGGCCATTGGCTTGATTGGTCCCCGGTCGCTCTTATGATATTAGCTGTTTTCCCATTAAAGGGGGCAATGGGGGTTGAGACCACAGAATATTCAGTGCCAGTGTCTACCATGAAAGTCACTGACTGGCCCCCAACTTGTAGTTTGACCATGGGCTTGTGGGGACCAAGTTCCAGTGAGCCTGGTTGCCCCTATTCAGGGTTGAGCCCTGCCAGCCCAATCAGATGTTCTTGAAGCTCAGGTCAGTATTTCCCTTTGAGGATGTTCCCTCTATGTGCCTGATTCTTTTGGGGGCACTCATTTTTCCAGTGTCTACTTTCTTTGAACCCTTAAGGCAATGAAGAATACTTTTTGAAAATCCTAATTGGCATCCTCAGAGAAATATAACATATGGTATCTTAAGAAGGTACTGTATTAATTTCTTGGCTGCTAAAACAAATACCCTACTGGGGGTGGACTAAACTACAGGAATATACTGGCTCAAGGTTTTAGAGGCTATAAGGCTCTCTTCCTGCTGGGGTTGGTATCTCCTGGCTGGTTGGCAATCTTTGAGGTTCCTTGGCTTTTCCATCACTGGGCATGCACATGCCCATGTCTTCTACTTTTTCTCTGGGTTCCATTAACCTCCAGCTTCTGGCTGCTCCCCATGGCTTCTCTGTCTCCATTTTCCATTGTTCATAAGGACTTCAGTCATATTGGATCAAGGCTCACCCTGTTTCCATTTGGGCACACCTTAACTAATAACTTCTTGAAGGTTCTACTTACAAATGGGTTCACACCCACATGACCTGGTGTTGGGACCTGAACATGCCTTTTGTGGGGGACATGATTCAATCCCTGAAGGTAACATTGTGCATTAAAAGGAAAATTCAGATATCATGAAAGAGCTTTTGATATATAATGCAAAACTCAAAATAAGTATTCAATGGAATTGTTGAATGACAGAGTTTAAGAAAAATGCAAAAAACAATAAAAGAGATGAAAAATACATGCCAAAAATTAAATGAGATGGAAATATAAGAAAAAAAAAGTAAGCTATGCTGGAGAATAGTCGAGGAGTTCCAACATGCAAATAATACTTGCGCTCTAAAGAGTAGACAGAGAACACAGAAGGTGGAAACTATCAAAGAAACTTATCAAAGAACTAGAACAAGAAATGTCCAGAGCTTAAAGGAGACCTTATTTAAATGGACAGGCTCAAAAACAAGATGAATTAAAAAGACCCACATTGAAGACCATTATTGCAAAACGTCAGATCACCAAGACTAAAAATAAAATGAAACCAAAATCTCTCTGAATGAAAACAGATTAAATGCAAGGAAATAAATACCAGAAAAATATTTGACTCATCAGCAACAGCACTGCAAAATACAAAATAGTATTACAATACCTTCAAGTGGCCAAGGGAACAGTATTTTCAACTCTGAATTCTGTTCCTGCCAAACTGTCAATCAATTGCAAGGACAGATAAAATCTGAATTTTATCTCCCAGACACCTTATCTTGCAAAGTTGACTGAAGACATTCTCTAAGAAGACAAGGGAATCCTGAGAGAGAAGATGCAATTCAGGAAGCAGTGGAGAAAACCCAGAGAAGGAGTTTAGGAACTCTCAGTCAGGAGGCTCCACCCCAGGCCTAGGGAGGCCCCATTCCAGATGGAAGCAGGAAGAAGGATGGTGCCCAGCAGAGAGGTCTTCAGAAGGAAAACTCAAAATGCTGGAAGAAATTAAGGATGTCATAAAAGTCGATAATGTAAGAGAAAAGAAAAGCAATTAAAATTCTAGGGGAAAAAGGCTGAAGAGAAAAATAAATACATGCATAAAACCTTAGAATAATAGAGAATTAGTGGGAAGCCACAAGATTCTGCTGTATTTTAAGGTATTCAGGGCTACAATGATCACTAGGAAAGAAACTACAGTAATTTTATTTCTACCATGGGAAGAGAGTGGAGGAGAGCTGGGGAGTGTGAGACTCACTCTTCTCCATCCAGCAGGTGGTAAAAGGTGATGCCAGGGGCCACTGGAGGGAGGAGCAGAGGGGCACCAGCTCTTTCATTTTAAGTCCTTCAGCACTGTCTTACTCTTTAGCCATATGCATATTTTATTGTGCAAAATAAATGAAAAGTAATCAGAAATAACTGTGGGAAGAGTCTCTGTTCCAGTGGCACATGTTCTGGGTCTAATTGAATGACAATGTTTGAAAGTAAACATCCTGGCCCTGCCACCCTTCTGCCCCCTCAAAAAAGAGGTGAGGGGGTCATGGCATCTGGTGCAGATGTAATCATCCTGTCTAGAGCAGACCCACCTGTGGGGCTGGGATTGTCCAGGGCAGTGAGGGGCACAACTGCCATGGTGTCCAGATGGGAAATCATGAATTCCAACTCCTGACCATGAACCAGCTGCCCACTCTGGAGATAAACTTCCATGGAGGATGCCTGTGTGAGAAGCATCAGCCATGATCCTGAGATGGCCAGTTTGGGGTCCACCCAGTCATTGCTGGCAGCCAGAGGGCAGAGGCCAGGCCCAGGGCAGATGGGGTCCAGGAGGCATTGCAGAGGCCCAAACCCTCAACCATCTCAGTGCCCTGCAGAGATCTGAGAGACAAGCAAACACCCTTCAGTGGGCAGAGGCTCCTGCAGCCTGGCACCTGGGAAGAGACTCCAACCACATTTGGGAATCTGGGTTCCCATCTGGGGTCAGCTCTCACTGGCTGTGGGGCCCATACATCAGGAGTCACACTGTGCTCCCCTGTCCTCCTGCAGCATGTGAGATGAGAGGACTAGAGGCTGGGACTGTGGGGCTGGCCCCAGGGATACTATTAATATGGTTGCTGGAAACTTGAAACACATTAGCAGTTGTGTTCACAATGGCTGCAAATGGAGCACTGGTACAAGACTGAAAACAGAAGGATTAGCAACAGCCTAAAAGTATAGTAAAGAAAGAATGGTGTATTAAAGGAAGACAAGGCAGCAAGTAAGTACTAATTATGAATTAATATTCATCATTCATTCACTGTCTCTCAGACTGAGCTCCAAGACTTTGCTTTACCCCAGATAATCTCTGCAGCCACTCAACATGGTAGATCTTATCACTAGACCCATTCAACGGGTGGGAAAACAGGCACAGAGAGGTCAGGTGAACCTGCCCAAAGTCACACAGCATGGTGGGACTGGGCCTGGAAGTGAACCAGCTGGGAAGCCATGAGAGATTTTTATGTCAGAACATTCAAAGGAAAAGGAGAAACAACACACAACAGATTACATGCAGGCCAGGGTAGGCCTTGGCCCTAGATTGGGTTGTAGGCCTGCCCCAGCCCACCACATGGGCCACCAGCACCCTTGTTCTAGTTCCAGCAGCTTTAAATTCTTCAAAGGAGGAGAAGAGGGGGAAGGAGCAGTGCTTGGAAACAGCACCTGGGGCAGAGGAGGGACTTAGAAAAGGTTGGTTTAACTAACCCAATGACATTTGAAAACACAAAATACTAGAAATATATGAAAGTGACAGCTCTACCTTATAATTCTAAGTCTCCTCTCCAGTTGTCAGAAGGAATCTGCCCCCACCTACAGCCATGGTGCTTCTTCCATCCCAGGGTACATCTACCTCTGCTTGCAGCCTCTATGGACCACCCTCTCCCAACCCTGCTCAACTGTCCTCAGAGAAGAGCAGGGGCTCATCAGGTGAGGTGGTTCCACTGGCCATGGAGACAACAGTACCTGGGAGCCAGTGGTTTTTAGTGGGTATCATCTCCAGCAAATTTTGAGGCCTGGGACAGCAGTTCCCACCATCTTTGGCTGGCCCCTGGCTTCCTGCTGAAAGCATGACATTGTCCAAGGGAAGGGAGGCTAGGAGCTCTAATGCCTTGCCTCCTTCCCTCAGTATAGTTAGGTCTTCTGAGCAGGTAAAAGCACCCGCTGGTTGGAAGAGGGCATCACCAGTGCTTCAATCCACTGTCCTTTATTGCTCATTCTGTCTTCAGTCTTAACCAACAAACCAGAATTCTGAATCCTGAACAAACCCAAAACATAACATTGGATTCAATGGCACCCTCCCTCTGGCCATGCCATGGTCCTGTGTCCCATCCAACTCTTGGCCCTGGCTGTATATTAAATGCTAAACACAGAGTGGCTGCCACAGCCCTACCTGGTCAATACTCAGCGACAGAGGAGACACAAAGCCCAATCTGTTGCCAGCCTCAGCTGTATCATTCTAACTCCCTGATGACAAATTGACCCAAAACCACCTGATGGTGAACTATAGTCATCCGGAAATCCCCTGAACCTACAAGTGGTGCCCTGTCCCTACCTAACCAGAAGGACACAGGGTGTATGTGAAGCTTGCTGGGTGACAGGAGCCCATCCCCAACTCACAAGGAGCCTGAGCTCTCATGCCACTCACCTGACAGCACAGGCCTGTCCCCAAACTGGGCATGAGCTTGGGGGCTGCTTGACAGCCCTTGCAGGCCTTGTTCTGATCTCAGGAGAATGGATCTTCAGTGCCACAAGTAGTTGACAATCCAGTTGCAGACCTGCTCAACCATCAAGATTGTCTCCAATGCCAGCTGCTCCTGCCCAGGACAAGATGCCCAGGACAAGGGTCTGAGTCTATCCTTATCACTCCAAAGGCAACTGTGGCAGCATGTGGGGGAGCTGGAGGGCCTCTCACCCACACATTCTCAAGTTTGTTACAAAGGATTCATCTGGACAAAGTGAGAGACACAGCCCTTGCCATGTGTAACTGGCACACATGGGGAGTTCATGGGAACAGCCCCTATTGCCCCGGTGCCACCCCCCCTGATGTCACCCAGAGGCCATTTGAAAAGCTCCAGTGTCATGGGTTTAGCTGAGCAAATCCTCTGTGGACAGCATAAACGATCCCCAGTGGGGGCACAGCTCCATCTGTGGGTCCTTCAAAATGAGCCCAAACCCCCAATGCCTCTACACATGACATGGTGACTTTTCTCTCTATGGTGGAAGACCAGAGCTCAAAGAATAACCAGTTTGGCATGAGGCCTCCTCCTCCTCCTCCAGTGAGAGCTTCCTGCCCCTCTGGCTCTTTCTTGCCCCATCCATGGTGGCCCCTGGTGGTCAGGACCCCTGCCTGCTGGGCTCACACCTCCCTGAAGGCTTCTCTCCCTGGTGATCCCTTGCTTGGTCTCCTTTACCCCACATGGTAAGTGCTTAGTGACTACACACAGGAGATGCTTAAGGTGCACAGATTGAAGCCAGCTGACTGGTAATGTTTTGGCTCCACATGGCAAAACAAAGGCTCTGTGTGTGCAGACTCTCCATTTGGGGCAGGGATGCCCATCAGAAAATAAGCCTCTGTCCTGGGACAACCAGCTCACAGTAGATGAGGAACTCTCAGTGGACAAGGGGCAGCACCTGAAGGGGATAGCCCTGGAGGGAGACCCTGGGAGAGAACAACCTGTGGGGAACATGCTAAAGGAAGCAACCTGGAGGAGATGCAGCTTGAAGGAACTTCCTGGGGTTCAGACTGTCCATATGGATCTCCCCAGGGAGGGCCAGCCTAGTGGAGAAGCATGCCTGGGGAGGAGTGTCCTGGGGGAGCATCCTGTGAGTGAGCAATTTGAGAGGGAGCATCAAATTGCTGGGGAGCAGTCTGGGTGGGGAGCTTTCTAGGGAAAGCAGCCTGTAAGGGGGCATCCTGGGGAGAAGTAGCCCAGGAGGGTACAGCCTGGGGAAAGCAGCCCCACCCTCCACTCTCACCGTTTGGGCCTTGATGGGGCTGGTGTCCACGCCCAAGGTGAAATCCTGCAGCTTCTGGTGAACCACTCTTGGAAAGTTTTGGCCCTTTAGACCCTCTGGGCAGAGGGAGGAGGGTGGTGGGTGCCTCAATAAGGACAGTGAGTAGGAACCTTTTGAGAACAGGGACCCCCAAGTCTGCTAACCCCTCTGCCCCTCCACCTCCCTGTCTTCATTCTGGGGAGAACGTGTGACCAGCTATCTCCCATCAATTCAGAGGTGCACAGGCAGAGGTGCTGCCCACCTGCAGACCCCAGGTTAGGGCCACAGATCTAGGGCCACAACAGGGCTCCTGATTTCCATAGGGCCCACTCTTGAGCCCAGGTTCTTCAGGGGGCCCCAAGACCCTGCCCACATCCCATGTGCACAAGATTGGCCCTCAGCTCTGTTCTGTGGAAGAGTTGTTATGTGTGAGCAAAGGATCAGCTGTCAGTTATTCAGCCACTGCTCCCCTGGGAATACCTGAGGGTGGAGCCAGAAAGAGTAGGACTCTGAGTGGGTGTGACACAGATTGGAGGAATCTGGAGTGAGCAAGACCCAGAATGGATAGACCTCAGCTTGGGAAGGACCCTGAGTGGATGGGACCCTGAGTGAACAGTACCCAGATCCAGTGTGGGTGGGTCCTGACCAGGGCAAGATCCTTAGTGGTTAGGACCCAGAATGGAGGAACCTGGAGAGGGCAGGACCCCGAGTGAGAGCACAAGGAGTGAGCAGGAGGTAGAGTGGGGGGACACAGAGTTGGGGGGAAATGGAGTGGGTTTCCTATTCAGCCCAGTCAATGGCTCCTGGGATTCTCCATCTCTGGGCAGACCTGTGCCCTGGGGCTGAACTCCCTGTCACTCTCCAGGACCAGTCCCCTGTGGCAATGGCCTCCCACCATCCCATTCCTACACTTGTTGCCTGCTGGGAGCAGCACCTGCACACCTGCCACCCTCCTCTTTTCCACTGAGGCCTTGCTCTGGCTGCAGGGGTGCTGGAGCTGGGGGCCACGGCATCCTCTACCCCAGAGCATTTTCCCTCCCCTGGTGAACTTAGCTCCTCCACCTTGTCACCTCCCTTCTGTCCCCCCAGGTCTTTGGGATCCTGGCTGGGGTCTCCTCCTGTGGTCACTCCTGTTGTGTAAATGACTCTCAGATGGTTCACCCCACGCAGGGTCCTCAGGGTTGTCCTGCACACTCCTTGTTGCCTGGCACTGGCAGGCAGGCCTGGGAAGCAGCCCTCATAGCCAGTGACTGCAGCCCCCACCCCTACATCAGCCCCAATCCCTGGGCACCCCTTCTTGGTGAGCTCCCACATGCCTGCAAGCACTGGAGATCCTGGGACCTCAGTGCTGTCCCCGTGCTCACTGACTGTCCCCACACCTCACTCCACACAGCCCCCTGGACTGGGGAAGTCCATCCCCCACCACATCTGACCACTCTGCTCTGCTCCCTTGTCACAACCCTTAGATGGTCACACTCAATCACACCACCCACTCCCATTTAGGGAAGGCACAACTGCCCATGAGTCTCCAACAAATACCTTCTCAGTGGACATCTGTCCCTCTGGTTCAATTATGCCTTCACACTCCTGCTCTCCCCTCAACCCCGCATGTCCCCCACTGTTCATCACTGAGGGTCTTGGCACTAATTTCACAGCAACAGAAAGTAACCAATGAGAAGTGCCTCCCTGTCCCATACCCAGCCTGCTCCCAGCCTGACCACCAGACCCTGGGTGGCTCCCACATCTCCCCCTGCCTTGCCCAGGACTCCCGCAACATCCATCCATTTTAGCACCGTCAGTCTTTCTTCTCTCACTCATTCTCTTAGATTGGGTGTCTGTAGATCTCCCATCTTGTGCATTGGCATCTCTGGCCTCCCCCACCTCTCCAGCTGCCCTGCGATACTGCTTCCCACTCCTGAAGAACTTCTCAGAATGATCTAGAATCCTGCTGCAGAGTCCATGCCACCACTCTCCGTGGCCCATTCTGATCCACCTGCCACACCACAGCATCATGGCCCAGCTTAGTAGCCACCTCCATCTGACAACCCTCCTGGACAGACCTCATCTGCTTGGCTTCCAGAACACCACACCCTTCTGAGGTCCCTCTTACCTCACCCACCATGCCCTCTCAGCCACCTCTGCTGAAACCTCCTCACTCTGCTCTGTATGTAAACTTCCAGGGATGAGTCTCTAAAGGTCAGAGAGGCAGGGTCTCAACCCTCAAGCTTCTCTACCCCTTTCACTGGACCAGGGTTGAGCACAACACAACACAACACAACACAACACCCGCTAAGAGTTGACAGTCATTGAAGCAGGATGATGGTTCCCACTGCTATTCTCTCTACTTCTGTGTATACTAGAAATTTCCATAAGAAAAAAGTGATGTACAAATAGCTGTCTGCTGAAGACTTGATATCCAAGTGCCTATTGAACAACCCCATCGAAGTCTACACTGCATTTCACACATCATGCACCCAAATGGAACTCCATTCTTCCCTCTCAAACTCTCCCCCAGTGCCCAGGGTCATTGACTGCTTGGCCAGGAGCACTGTGCCAGGAGCTTACTGTTGTTTCTCCAGGACAGGAGGGCAAACAGGTCCTGCTTACCAAACCTGGCCCATGACATGTCAGGAGGGGCATGAGGCAAGGAGAATGCAAAAGCTGGGCTTCTGACCACATGCCCAGGGAGAGGAGAAGCATGGTCCATGGAGGCTTGGCCCACATCTGCTGTGAAGGACCTTTACCTCTCCACCAAGGTTGGCCTCAGACTCTGCACTCTGGGCTGAGTGGGAGGAGGGACCCCTTCTGTGACTTGATGCACAGATCATTCACCCTGGAACAACCTGGTTCCACTTACTGAACTTTCTAGTTAACCAAGAATGCACAGCTTTGGCCCAGGCATGCTGCCCACCATTTACTTAACTCCATCAGCCACCACCATGAGCCTTCCCATGACCCATGCTGGCCTTATCACCACAAGCACTCCCTGAACCAGTGTTCTTGGGACCATTTTGGTGAAGATGTCAGAATTTTTTCCAGAGATACTGAGAATTGTTCAGTGTTTTCTCCAGGACAATAGATAAGCCCTGATCTCACTGGCTGGGGGTCCTCATGACTTTGGGAACCCCACACTATGTATGATGGCCAGACTTCTGTGATTGTAGCTCACCATGTCCTTACCAGCCTGGAGACTTCAGGGACCCATCACAGTACCTCCCCACATGCCCCAACTGAGTTGCACAGGCCAAAATCATACCTGCTCTTGGTGTTGTGGCCTCAAAATGGGGGAACCTCTTCAGAGAGACCACCCCCAGACCATCTGACTGAGATGATAATATTGCCTTCTGCCTTCTTGCCCCTCTGCCCCAAGTCTACTTCCAGGACCCAGCAGGTGGCCTCTACCAGACCAGCACACACATATACACCCAAACCAAATCCTTATAGTCCAGAAGGTGCAAGCAGAGCTGGCTCTCCAGCAGGGCCTCTGTAAGTGTGGACAGTCATCTCAGAGATTTGAGGCAACTTCCTAAGGTTGCCAGGGGTGACCCCAGCAGGCTGGCCTCTGTGCCTAAGCACCAACCCATCTACACCCAGAAAGTCAGTCTGTCCCCCAGGAAGCATGGGTTCTCCCCTACCTGGAACCACAAGAGCTAAGTCCTAGCTGAAGGTATCATGGGCTTTCTGCATTTTCCCTCACTTTATACAAATCTCACAATGTGCACATACACGTGTTTTCACATCAGAACCAGGAGAGAAGGACTGACTGCCTCTGCCACCCTAAACCTGCCTGATATCACACCTTTGGCCTTGCCCATATACCCAGTCCTATCACATGTTCCATCAAAGGAGGAGAGTATTCTGAAGCATACCCCCATGTGCCTGCCTTTCCAAACAGAATGCCTTTGTTCACCTCTGAACTCATTTTTCTATAAGATGGACATCTAGGAGTGAAGATAAAGTGTACTGGGATATGGACATCAAAAGTTTTCACTGATATGGCCAAACTGCATTCCAAAAGGGCAGCAAGAACCTACAAGTCCATAGAAGGCAGATGGCTGGGCCTGTCTGTTCTGCCAGCCCAGTGGTCTGCTCTGTCTTTCTCATTCTCTCCATCTTGGCTGACCTTTGGCAGATGGCCTTGGAATTCCCAGACTGGTTCTTGCCAGCCCCAGCTGCTGCTCCTCCATCCCTCTGCACATTGCCCCATGACGGTGACTCACTTTAGTCTCCAGACCCCACCTCCCAGACTTTAGTGGCCCACCTGTTCCCAGGCCCTGACTCAGGACCTTGAATGGCAGCCCAGGGGTAACCATGCTGTTCTGTGTACCTCACTGACTGCAGGAGGCTCTGGACTTCAGATAAGGGGCAGAAGACCTCATAACCCTCCTCAAAAGAGCAAAGTTCCTGGGACTTCCATTGGGAGAGGGCTCCTCTCACCACTCCCTTTTCCTTCAGCAGAGACCTTTCCCCACTGGATACTTGGAAGAGGCAGGGAATGGGAGGGGTTGCTTGAGGCAAGAATTACATAGCAGGTGAGCAATCAGACCCAGAGACCAGAATTCAAGATCTAAACAGATTCATTTGTGGACCCTGGTTTTGAATGGGATTCCGGGCTTTCCAGGTCTGGATATTTAAGGAGGAATGGAGTAGAGGAAAGCTGCTGAGCATCTGCACTGCAGGGGACCCCACCTGCCCTGCATCCTGATATCTGCCAGGGCAGGCATGCAGCTCTGCATGGAAAGGCTCATGTATGCCCTGCCACATTCTGCTGTGCTGGTCTTGCTTCTCAGTGCTGCAGAGCTTCCTCCCATGTCCCTCATGTCTGTCTGTTTCCCCAGCCTCCCCAACCAGGGCAAACCTGGTGGTCCTGGGCTAGTCTACTTTCCACCACCATTTTCACACCCTCAGATCTGAGCATGTGGGTGGAGGCCTGGGCTCCAATGTGGTGCCACAGTCCACAGCTGGGCTGTGTGGGGTCATGGGCACTAATAATGTGGGTGGTGCCTGAGCTTCAATCCCACCATTGAGGCTCAACCCCACTTCTTGATCCGGGTCTCCTTTGCTTCCTATGAGTGGGACATGGGGGCACCCTTGGCAGCTTGCAAAGCCTGGTGAAATTATGTTTTCCCCAGGAAGGGGATGGGCATTTCCTACAAGACCCCATGGTGAAGGACCCTGGGTGGTCTATGTCCCCTGTGCTCCTGCACCGTCTGGGACCCTCTCTGCACCCTTTCTTAACCTCCTAGCCTGGGGTTCTGCTGGTGGGAGGCATGTCCTCAGGGCCTTGAAGTGTTGCAGCAGAAAAAGCTTAGACTATGAGAAACCCAAGCATGTACTCAGAGAGATGGAGGGAAAAAGGTTTTATTACACATGGGCCCAGAGGAGAATCCAGCCTCCTAAAATCTGAGCCCAGGGCATTGGCTTTCATGAGGTTATATAGGTTTCTGTTTATTGGCTAGTGGGTTTCTGGGCAAGCAGGCAAATTCCTAAAACAAGCGGGCAGGTGGGGGTTACAGAAGCAGAGGTGTGAGTTTAGCTTATCTTCCTAAAGCAGAGGGCCTCAGGGAGGAAAGGATTCCAGACAAAGGGAATTAACTTTGTGGATTCCAGACAAAAGGGGGAGGAGGGTGGTTATTTCCCTAAGTTATGTATTCCATGGGAGAAAGGGAGGAAGAGCAGTTATCTTTCTAAAGATGTGGGTTTCTGCTGAGGGGGAGAAACAGAGTAGAGCTGCAGCACTTTCTTCAACATCCCCCCCCCTTTGATGCCTATATAATAATTTTTTTATGGGGCAACATTTTAACATAAGGATTTTTCCCAAGGGTTGATACTTAACATGAGGCATTACCTGGTGTTTTACGGCATTCAGGCAGAAAGTGACGTACTGTGTAAGGTACCATAGAATGCATGGCCCAAAAGTTAAGAGGAAGAAAATTGTGGCTATTACTGGCATGAATGGCAAAATCCAGGAAAGGAGATACTGAAAGTAGTTCCATTGGCAGATGTCTGGTATTCATGGTTTAAATGGTCTTTGGCTCATTCTTTTAGCAGGGCTACCTTGTCCCTAACTATCCCTGAGGAATTTGAATAAAAACAGTATTCTTCACCCAGGGCCTGGCAGATTCCCCCTGAACCTGCATTGAGCAAGTCTAATCCTTTCCTGTTTTTTAAAACTGCCTCTGCCAATGGGTCTATTTGGTCATGTAACCCATTGAGAGCCCCCAATATTTCTTTGAGGTCATTTGATGTTTCTTGTGCTAGGGTTTGTATGCCCTCCTGATCAAGTATGAGTGAGGACCTTCTACTGCTGCACTTCTTAATACTACTAGTCCTAAGAGTAGGGGAATTGCCTGTATTATTTTTTTGGCTCATGAGATCTCTCCAGGCAATTCTTCTCCATATACTGAGAACGATGGTACTGGCCAAGCCAGGTAACAGATGCCCTGGCCATCCTGGGGTAGGTAGCAATAGGCATTGGTGCCACAGACCCAGATGGTGGAGTTTGCAGTGCATCAGTTAGACTCAGTGAGTGGGCAGGTGGTATCAGAGTTAGACTTCCCAAGAGGGAGGACAGTTGAAGGGGAGCTGGTAGTTATGTTTTTACAGTTAACCAGTTTTCCTGTGGATTTGGTTATGTGGACTGGGAGGGGCCTGGTTCCCACCATGGAGCTGTCATGGGTCAGGAGGGTTATGTTCCATGGCAGAGGTACAGGGAAGGTGGTTAGACTTGAGGAAGTACATAACCAGCAGGATGAAGCTATGTTGGGCCGGGATTTATTTAGGAGTTGGTGGAAATTTCAAACATGGTTCAAAAGGACATTGTGGGGGCTGTTCTGACTTTGGCTTTTAGGGTCTGGGCAGGTTTACTGATATTTTTAACCAGGGATTTCTCTGGGGGTTGGGTTACCGGGGTCAGTTGGACTAGTAAGATGTTCCCCAGATCTGGCCTTGGCAGGTCATATATTCCGATTCCTACTTTTAGTCCTGTTTGGGCATATAAAAAGGTATTTTCTGATATGGTAGTTATGTTTAATAAGTTGAGTTTCATGGGTTGCAGGTTCCTAATTTACAGTTTGCCAGACCATGAACCTTCTGCAGAATATTTGGGGAAGTTGGGGCTCCCGCCTAGGTGCCACCGACTACTAGGCCCCAAGAGTGGCAGAATTGCCCATCATCAGAGGGCCCTCACCATAGGTATTTGTCATAGGTGTTGCAGAGGTGGCCGCAGCAACCTCCCAGGGGCAAGGGTAATGTCATTTCTTATTGCTTTGCAAACATCGAACACTGCAGAAACTGGGCTGTCCCCACTAAAAAGGGGGTTGAGGCATTCAGTACAGGTTGGTTACCCCATGTCTGGCTGATTTTAACTGTCATAAGTTTTGGGTGTGGGTATTGGCTCCTAGGGAGGGGGCAAGGAAGAAAAGAATAAGCAAGACAAGGCACAGAAACATCCTATTACACACCAATAAACAATTGCAATTAAGGCTCTATTTGTTATACTCCAGTCTGCAGGAATCACAGCAGCTAGTCCAACTCTGAATACCAGGGCAAGTAGACCATATAAGCACAGGATCCATGAGGATCAGGGGTCCATTCAGTAGTCGTTTGAAGAGGTCAGTGTTCGGGGATCCCAGGCAACTTGTTTCTCAAAGGGTGGCCAGGTATGGGTTGGGCTGTCCATCTGTTCTGTTCTTTATTGGGGTGTGCCTTCTTGACCCTAGAATGATGGATCCAAGGTATGATGCCTGCAACTTTAAGAGCAGTAGGAGTTACAAGAATCACATTATGTGGGCCTGTCCAGAAAGGCTTAAGGGGTTCTTTTTTCCAGTCTTTGGCCCAGACTAGGTCCCATGGCTGGGGGGGGTGCACCAGGTGTTCAAGTGGGATGAGGTTTTGGGACAAGACAGTTTTAAGTATTTGAGCTAGAGTTTTCCCCAGCTGCTGGAGGATGGAATCTTGCCTAGCCTCCCCTAGGAGCTTGAGATTTCCTTTGAAGGCCTGGATAAATGTGGGTGGCCATCCAAATAGAATTTCAAAGGGTGAATAGCCTGTGGGTCCTGGGGTGCACCTAACTCAGAGGAGGGTTAAGGGAGGTAAGTCTATCCAGGGGAGACCAGTGTCTTGGCAGAATTTGACTAGGGTGGCTTTGAGGGTTCAATTCATGCATTCAACTTTCCCTGAACTCTGGGGACTCTAAGCAGTATGGAGTTTCCACTTGATCTCTAAAATTTTCACCAGCTCTTGGACTACGGCAGCCACGAAGCCCAGGCGATTGTTGCTTCCAATAGACAGTGGCAGCCCATGCCAGGGAAGGATTTTTCTAAGTAAAGCCTTAGTCAATTCTCTTGCCTTTTCAGTGAAAGGGGGGAAAGCTTTGATTCAGCCTGAGAAGGTGCATATCATCACTAACAGGCATTTGTACCCCCAACTTGGTTTCACTTTTGTGAAGTCTACTGTGAGAACATCAAAAGGGGTTGTCCCTGTGTGTTAGATACTGGCTGGACCTTAGGGGCCCTCAGATTGTTGTTTTTGGCACAAACTTGGCACTGGCTGCTGATGGTGGCAAAGAGGGAAGCTAATCAGGCTATGTAGTAGTATCTCCTGAGTAAGACTTCCAGTGCAGTTTTCCCTAGGCAGGTGAGTTGGTGGTACTGCTGGATGAGTGCATGCATGGCTCCTTTTGGGATGAAAATCCAGTTACCCAGGAGCAGCCAAATTCCTTTGGGTGTTCAGCTTCCCCCTTCTCTCTTGGCCCATTACTGTTCTTTCCAGGTATAGCTTAGTTGATTAGTTTTTTGTCCTAAGAGAGATAGCTGCGGTGTCAATTCTGGGACTTGCATTCCATGAGTTCCTTTGGCCACTTTCTGAGCTGCTTTGTCTGCTAGCCTGTTTCCTTGAGTGATCATATCCATTCCTTTTTGATGTCCGCAGCAGTGGATGATCTTGACTCTGTCTGGTTTCCAGATTGCTTCTAATAGTTGATTTATTTTTCTCCTGCAGTTAAGAGGCCCCTTTCTTTATAAATTGCCCCATGGATATGAACAGTAGTGAATGCATATTTAGAGTCAGTGTAAATGTTCACTGCTTGTCCAGTGGCTAGCTGTAGGGCTTGGTCCAGTGCCCAGATTTCTGCACATTGTACAGAACATCCTTGGGGTAGATGTGCTGTTTCCACCACCCATTTGGTAGTGCTCACTGCATATCCAGCAATATTTTCCCCATTTTAAATGAGACTGCTCCCATCTGTAAATAGTGTCTCATCTGGGGAATGGAGTGGTTTGTCTTGGAAGTCAGGGCAACTGGAGTAGACTTCCTTGATTACTTCAACACAATCATGCTCAGGAACTCTTTCCTCATCTGGTGAGAAAGTGGCAGGGTTTAGACTGCACTGTTTTTATTGTCACTCTGGGGTTTTCTAATCCCTGTGTGAGCCAGGGATTAGAAATTCACTGGTGCCCATGTAAGTTCATCAGGGCAGTGACTGCGTGTGACACCATAACATGAACAGCCTGTCTGAAGGTCAATTTGTCAGCTTCTTTGATGAGGGTTGTGGTTGCCACCAGGGCTTTCAGGCTGGGTAACCACCCTGCAGCCATGGGGTCCAGCTGCTTGGAGAGGTAAGTGGTGGGCCTTTGCCAGGGGCTGACTGTTTGTGTGAGGACCCCCAGTGCTGTTTTGTTCTTTTCATGCACATACAGTTTAAAGTTTTGAGTTACATCTAGCAGCCCCAAGGCAGGGGCTTGGCTGAGTTGTCTTTTGATGCTTTGAAAGGCCCCCTTTTGAGCTTCTCCCCAGGCAAGGGGTTCTTTTTCTGGACCAAGCAGAACTTTGTAAAGAGGTTTGGCCATGACTGCAATCCTGGGAATCCAGATGTGACAGAACCCTGCAGCCCTGAGGAACTCCCTGAGTCGGTGGTGCAAAACAGACAAAGAAGGCATTGCCTCTTCTGAGGCCACTCAGATGACTGCCTGTCTGTGTCTCTTGTGAGAACTTTGGCTCATCTTAGATAAGGCACTTAGAGTTTGAGTGGGTTGATATGCTGTATGTTGTAGCAACAGAAAAGAGGTTAGGGCCCACTCAGGCTCCATAGCACAGGCCATGGAGTCACAGACTGGAATAACAGAGGCAAGCCTCTGTCATTCTCATTCACACACACAATTGCTCAGAGATTATGCAGTCCCTCCAACAGGGTCTTCCTTTTTCTGGGATATTGATATTTGAGATTTTGGGAGGTGATCAGTCTCCTCTTCTGTCTGGAGATGGGCCTAACTGAGGACTTGGCACCCAGGGTACATTTCTGGATTCTTCTGGCACTGTTCAGTCTGACTCCTCACTGAGTCAGGCCAGTGTGTGGGTACATGGCCCACAGGGACTGCCTCAGAAGGAGGTCCTGTTAAGAGGATGGGTGGCACCTACCCATTGAAGGAACAAAGTTTTCATTATGTGTGGGCCCAGAGGAGAATCCAGCCTCCCAAAATCTGAGCCCTGGGCATCAGCTTTCTTGGGGTTATATAGGTTTCTGTTTATTGGCTAGTGGGTTGCTGGGCAAGTGGGCAAATCCCTGAAGCAAGCAGGCATGTGGGGGTTATAGAAGTAGAGGTGCAAGTTTAGCTTATCTTCCTAAAGAAGAAGGCCTCAAGGAGGAGGGCAGTAGCATTGTTAACTTTGTGGATTCCAGACAAAAGGGGGTGGAGGGTGCTTATCTCCCTAAGTTGTGGATTCCATGGGAAAAAGGGAGGATGGGTGGTTGTCTTTCTAAAGCTGTGGGTTTCTGCTGAGGGGTAGAAACAGAGCAAAGCTGTAGCACTTTCTTCATCAGAAGGAGAGCCCACCATTCAGAGCCTGTCCCCTGGATAATGGCGCTGGAAGGCAGGTGGGATCAGAAGTGCACACAATCCAGTAGGCGGTGAGGAGGGTGGGGAGTGCCAGAACTCCCACCCCTGCAATGGCATTGGGCTGAAGTGGAGGAAATGATGAACTTCAAATAACCTCTACTCCCTGGACCCCAAGGGACTCTGCAGAGGCAAGGTTAGTCCTGGACATGCTAATTGCAGAAGTACCTGGGATAGGAAATCCCTTGGTCCATAGCTCCATGGTGCAGGAACCCCCTGCTCTCTGTGGCCTGCACTAACCCCTCTGGCTCCTGGGAGCTGGACAGAGGGACAGCACCTTTGCCATCCCAGCCTCCAAAGAGGCAGTGGGCTAGGTCTAAGCAGAGGCTTCTGTGGAAGATGCTGGTCCTTCCACAAGAGAAATTGTGCCAGAGTTCCTGATGGACAAGCTGGAGGGGCTGGGGTGGTCTGTGCCTCTGCAGGGCCACCTTGGAACCTTTGAGCTATCCTGACCCCCTGAAGGCCTGACCTCTCCTTGACCCTTGGCATGGAAGCTCACAAGCACAATGGAGAGAAAGGAAGTGAGGCCTGACCTGGTCAAATAATTGTTGTGTAATTACTAAACTGCTAAAATACTGCCTTGAAACATCTTCTGGTGAATATCTGAATGGTAAATCTCCTGGTGAATACCAAACTCTCTAGTGGAGCTGCAGCTTTAGGGATCAATCAATGGCCCAGTTTTGAGCTCCAGAAGCAGGGAGGACCCCAAGGTAAGAGATGGAGGCTTTGCATTGTCTTTTAAAGGATGGGCCAGGGCTACTTGAAAGAAAGACTTCTGACTCTGTTGTGGCAGATGGAATGAAAACCCAAGCAGCACTCTGAGGGGTGGATGAACAAAGTTTTATTATGTGCAGGCCCAGAGGAGAGCCAAGTCCCCCCAAAATCTGAGCCCCCTGTCTTGATTTTCATAAGTTTATATAAGAACTCTAAGAGGGCAAATTTCTAAGCAAGTGGGCAGGCAGGGTTACAAAAGCAAAAGGAGCAAGGTTAGCTTATCTTCCTAAAGCAGAGGGCTATTAGGGAGGAAAAGAGTCATTATCTGTTTAGACTTGTAAATTCCAGTTGAAAGGGGAAGGCAGGAAGTGTTTATCTTCCTAAGGATGTGGATTCCAGGGAGAAAAGGGAGGAAGGGAGAAAAGAGACGGAGGGGAGCCTATTTTCCTAAAGCTGTGGGTTTCTGCTGAGGGGGGTTAGGGCCCCGGCACTTTCTTTATCAACTCCATGGCTTATTGTATGCAAATTAATTAGGTAGAAAAGTAAACATTTCAGCATTAGTTCAAGTGAAAATCTGGCTAACACTCCATGGATCTGGTGGCAGGTTTGCTACATAAACCGTGAATGTGTGGAGAGTGGACTCATAGTGAAAAGAAGACCACTTCCTGGCCTGAAAGTTGATCATGATACATTGTACAATAAAAATAGTGCACTTGAAACATTTGCAAGACAGGAAGCCACCTGGAGAGTGTAGCCATAAAATGATATGTGCCACATTACTAAACACTGGTTGCTCCTGGAGGGATGAAATAATAAGGCATATTCATTTTCTCCTTTATGTTTATCAATTTTTTTTCTAATTTTTATTAAATAATAATGTCATGGTTTTCTATTTTCAAGTTTATTTTTAAGG
Organism: Cabassous unicinctus; assembly: GCA_029593785.1. Classification (NCBI taxonomy): domain Eukaryota; kingdom Metazoa; phylum Chordata; class Mammalia; order Cingulata; family Chlamyphoridae; genus Cabassous; species Cabassous unicinctus. Next base: position 2,894 of record JAQZBX010031510.1, on the reverse strand, counting down.
AGTGGAAATGCAAAACGGGTATTTACAGGGTTGTGTCAGAGCCATCGTGACCAACTGTATTGAGGCTCAAGCAATGAGATAAGGGTGGAAAGTGGATGGAAATGAGAGGATTTCAGTCTGCATTTGAACATCTCCTTTACTGCAATGAATCTCCCACATACAGTGAAACATTCTTGGAATGTGGCCATGGGGCCTTTCTCTAGGACACACTAGATGCTCAGTGAAAATACTCATCACACTTAAAGCACTAATAAATTTTAACTGACAATGTAACCTGCCAAAATGTCAAAGTACTCTGCACTATTAAGTTGGATTTAAAAACAATTCCTCAAACTCTATTATTCTAATTTTCATTGTTTGGAAAGCAGTTATTGTTAGGTTTGGAGGGAAGCAGAGGAAGGGAGGCGTTTTAGAAATCAGACCGGGAGCCCAGATTCATCCAAGCAATGCTTTTAATGAAAGAGCTTAGCAGGCAGGCTGTGTCTGAATAGACATCAGCCCCAAGGGAAGGGGAGAAAGAAGTTTTATAGCTTGTTCTTGGGATAGACTACAAAGGGCTAGGTTGTGATGGTTGATGCTAGCTTTGTAGTTTTAGGGTCAGGTTGTGATAATTTTGTAGTTCCACCTGCATTCTGGCTGTTATCATTTCTCTGAAGTGGGTTGCTAGGTTCCTATCAGCAGAAATCCTTAGGCAAGGGAGGGGAGGCAGGAACTCTGGTTTGTTACCAATTAGGGATACACAGCTGCAGGGAGAGGGGAGGGAGGAAGGAAGGATGAAGGGGGTGGTAGGACAAGAGCCCTGGGCTTAACATCCCAGACTATTTTTATTTCTTTTTTCTGGGGGAAAGGAACAAAGATCTGTCCTGTAGCTACTTCCTTCTGACCAGCACATAGAGCTGTCTCTTAACAGTCTTATTGTGCCAGGGGTTGGTAGTGGTGAGCTTGCTGTATGAGAAACATGTCACTGATGGCCTGATTGGTCATAGCATGAACAGTTCTGTGGATGAACTTTGTTAAAAGCTGTGTAAGACAGGGCCTGAGGAGAAGGATTAACAAGATTAATGTGAGAGGCATTAGGAGGGATGTGAGAGTGCCATGAAGTGGAGAGGAGAAATAAGGAAAAAAGTGTTTCAAGCCAGGAGGTGTTGCTGAGTGCATTTTCTCTAGTTTGTCTGATGATGTCTATATTTTCTTTTAGAATTTTTAAGTTTTCAACAACCTGGCTGGAGGTGTTTATATAGAAAGAGGAGGTTTAATTTAAGAAAGTGCAGGTTTCTCCTGTCTCAGCTATGAGGATATCTAAGGCTCACCTATTTTGTAAGATATCAGCTAAGCTGTTAAGGGATTTTTGTTGGTTTTCTATTGCCTGTACTGTGGTGTTCCAGGTTTGTTGGAGTGAGATGGAGATGTTAATAACTGCTTTTTCTAGTAGGGGAATGACTACAAACCAAAAGAGACCATGATACATAAAGTGTCCTATGGCAGGATTTCTTAAAATCGTGTTGTTGTGGCCGTGATATTCCCATTCTGCAGTGCCAAGTGCTTGCTGATTTCTTTTCTTTGGTCTCTGTGGGGTTAAAGAGGTTTCTAGGAAAGAGCCTAGGTTTGGATTTTGTCCTGAGGTAGCCATCTGAGTGGTGCTGAGGATGTTTGATTTGATGGACATGGAGATCATGGTGCAGGTGCCAGACCAGTGTTCTGGCAGGATGAGATAGGCAGTGTTTCCACAGAGGAAGAACCATCCCTTTCCTAATAGAGTAAGGGTGGCTATGAACCATTGGAGTTGGGCATATTTAAAGGGGGTATTTATAAGGAAGGCTTTTGCCTATATGACTTGATTGCCTGAAAAGTACTCATCTACACATAGAGGTGAGTAGAGAGGTAGAGAGTTATTGTGTGTGTGGTAAGGGCTTTGGCACAGTAGGTTATGGAATACTAGCTGGAGGAGGTTATGTCAGCATTGCATGGGGGGTATGTTCACCTGTGATGTTAAATAAATAGGCTGTGTTAGCTCTGGGGCCAAAAAGTTCTGTTCAGGTTAGTGAACTATTCAATGGAATTATATCTTTGGTGTAATTTTTTGAGGCATTGCGTTGGGAAACCCCCCCCCCCAAATAATGTACTCTTTGTTTCCTCATAGACTTCATATCCTCTTGTGTCATTGTTTTCTACTTTTACCCAGGATACAGTAGATGCGTTAAAGAAGAGGGTGTGGTTGCAGAATGAATGGTTAAGATGTCCAAGTGAGGTTGCTTGTGCAGGTAAAGGCATGTGCTAGAAGCAGAGATAAGCTTTGTCAATGAGTATTTGACTTCTCCTACAGGTTCTGATGGTTCTGTTCAGTTTTGTGTTTGTAGGTTTTTATTTTTTATTTTTTTCTTTTTTTTTCTTTATGTGTCTCTTTATTTTTTTTTATATTTTTTATTTATTTATTTTTTTGTAAAATGATATATAATACATATGCATATATGTGCATTTGTTTACATAAATGTTATTTGTTATATATATATGTATACATTTTATAAAGGTGCCTATATTACCCAAATATTACTAAGAAACTACAGGGATTCCCATGCTCCCCGCCACCCACGCCCCCAACAACACCCCACACAACCATTCCCCATCCGCGTGGTACTACACCCGCAATGGATATACACATCCTGGGGTCTTGCCACCGAGCATAGACCACAGTTCACATCAGAGGCCACACTCTCTCCCACCCAGTTCTGCATGGTATATTCTGATGGAAAATGGCCTACATTCGTCGCTGCTTCACCACTCAGGACAACCCCCAAAGTCCGAAAAAAGCCCGAGCATTTCAACTGCCCCTCCTCACCCTGCCCCAAAAATGTCCAGTGGCCACCGGCTCCACCTCACTGTTACAATTTCTTCCA
>JAQZBX010031509.1:0-26279 GCA_029593785.1 Cabassous unicinctus | reverse complement strand
TGTGGTCTGTGATATGAACTGTGGTCTATGCTCGGTGGCAAGGCCCCAGGATGTGTATATCCATTGCGGGTGTAGTACCACACGGATGGAGAATGGTTGTGTGGGGTGTTTTTGGGGGTGTGGGCAGTGGGGAGCATGGGAATCCCTGTAGTTTCTGAGTAATATTTGTGTAATCTAGGCACCTTTATAAAATGTATATATATATATAACAAATAACATTTATGTAAACACATGCACATATATGCATATGTATTTATATATCATTTTACAAATAAAAAAAATTAAAAAAAATAAAATAAAATAAAAGATTTTAATTCTGATCAAATAAAATGGACACATTACTAGAAGCACATGCATGTGCATATCATTTATGCCTTACCTAAGTAATGCCAGGAATTGTGGAAATGGAAATCTAGAATTGATGGAATCAGAGTCTACAAGCAATGAATACATACTGAAAATATAATTTTGGAAGACATCTAATATATTCCAGAAATTAAATTTCATATGATGTATAGTTTTAACTCATTCAAGTTAATTTCTCTAAGATTGAAATTTATGATTCTTTGTTTGTGTTAAATAATAATGGATACCAAAAAAAAAATAAATGACATTAAAACTTAAAAAAAAAGAAAAAAAAAAGAAAAAGAGAACACATGTGCAGTTTCACATGATGCTTCCTTATGTGGATGCATTTTTACTTGTCATTCTGGGCCCTTTATGGACAATGAGTCATACTTCATCCTGGGAAATCTTTGGGTATCGACCCTTTCAGTCTGCCTCATCACCTTTCCTTCTCTCCTTGTCTCCAAAAGCACTGATCACACATGTGGAGATTAATGTCATATTGTTTATATTATTCAAGACACTGAAAAGTGTACAGAATAAAACACACATTATGATCCTGTGTTTCCTTGAATTCGTATGCACCCCAAAGGTCTGAAAGCTGCAAGATCTTAAATTTCATTCATCCATGTGGGTGTGAACCCATTGTAAGTAGATAAGACTTTTTGATGAGGCTACTTCAGGTAAGGTGTGACTCTCCTCAATCAAGATGGGTCTTAATCCTTTTACAGGAATCCTCTCTAAAGGAATGAAGAGAAACAGTCAGAGAGAGAGAGAGGAGAAAGTCATGGAAGTAAGAAGCTAAAAGCAATGAAACCCAGAAGAGAACGGAGAGATCAGCAGATGTCACCATTTGCCTTACCATGTGGCAGAGGAGCCAAGGTTTGCCAGCAGCCAGTCTTTGGGAAGAAAGCATCCCCTTGATGATGCCTTTATTTGGACACTTTCCTGGCCACAGACTGCAAGCTAATAAATTCCCATGTTTTAAGTCAACCCATTTAACTCTATCTGCTTTGAGCAGCCTAGGAAACTATAGCAGATCCTATCCTCCATATAAAAATATCGTATTTTAAAAATTTGGTTCAACTACTTATAGAGAAATAAATTTCTATGGAACCAATGGAGACCCAATTCCCTTCCCTTAAACAGGTGATTTAGATAGCTCTGGGTGATTACTAACTTTTCTATAGGAGCAGCTGACTCTTGGAGCTCCTTACTCTGCCACTATTTTGCCCCTCCTCTCCATATCTGTTAATTTTTGATAACCTATTTGTTGTGAAACAGAGCCTTGTACTTATTTTGATTTTCCTTTTTAGCCATGAGACTGGGTGTCTTCTCTGGCTTTTTGTCCATTCCATTTCCTTCTTGTGTGCTACCCATGCACATCCTTCATCCATGTTGATCTATTCCCTTTGATGTCTCTTCTGGCCATCTGTCCCATACTATGCTGTTAAGTGTTAGTCAGTGATTTACAAAAGTGATAATATATTCTGGGCACTTATCCTAGAATTAACATGAGCACTGAAAATAATTTTTCACTCTGTGACTTGTCTTTACATTTTGTTTGTGGCTTTTTTTTTTTCAGATACTTTTTACATGTGAAGCAGGTGCTCAGTCACTGAGCTACAGCCACTCCCCATATAGATGCTTTTAATTTTAATGTATACACATTTATCAGTCTTTGTCTGCATGGTTTGGTTCTGTGTGTCACATTCAATATGTCTTCCTCTAATGAGATTTCACAGCAGCTTCCCATATAGTCTATTCTAAGTGGCTTATAGTTTGGCTTCTCAATCCTGAGCCCTTGCTGGTGCCTGAGCTGATATCAGGCATGGCAGGTGGCCCAGCAATAACCTTGATTAGCAGATGACTGAGAAATGTCCCATGCTTATGTCAAAGTTGGTGACTCTAGGATCTGTTCTTTGCACTCCTGGTGGGGAGTTGGGAAGAAGTGGCCTAGAATTGAGCTTGCAGGATGAGTGCCACTGAGGTTCTCCCTCAAGCAGCAGACCCAGATACCATCCATCTACCATCTGGTCCCTTGTTGAAGTCTCTTGAGCAGCATGATAGGAGGGGATGCCCACCCATTCACCATTTACCTTCCAAACTCCTCCAGACACCCTCACCCCATTACCATGCAGCCTAATGACAAATGTTTTGAAGACATGCAGGAGTACCCTTCCCAGGGCTGAGTTGTGGTAACTCATTTAGCTCCCAGGAAAATTCTCTGAGGTATATGATATTTGAAGTTGAGGAAACTGAAGCACATAGAGGGTAAGTAATTTTCAAAAAGACATGCATTCAGGAGGAGACAGATCTAGGATTGGGACCCTGGATTCTGGCTCCTGAGCTGTCCTGACACCCCTTGGATGAGCGCCCCAGAGTGCCCCACCTATTTTCAGGGATCCTGCCATGGTGCCTCCTGAGAATTCCCTTCAGGAGCTCAGGGGGACTCTCCTTCCCTTTCATCATGTGCTCAGACACACTCTGTGTATTTGTCATACTCCAACTTGCACCTCTTTATCACCTCTACTAGATCATTGACTAATCTCAAGGAGGCTCCTAGAATGTCTAACATATGGTAAGGCTTAGTCCACAGTGGTGGGTGAGTGTTGGGTAATGGATTTGAGCTTCTTCATGGTGAAAGCATCCACAGACCAGAGAGTGAGGGAAACTCTCAAACCTGCTTTTCCCAGAAGTGATTTAGAAGCTGATTGTGCAGTTGTCTCTATCACCCACCCCTGCATTCATTGGCCTGAGGTGTTGCAGCCTCCCTTCCCCAGGTGGTCACCTCACACAACCTGCTGACTATCCCTCTATCAAAACTGAGGCCAGGGCCCAGTCTATCCTCATTTCTGTCCATAGGACATCTGTGGCTCTCAAGGAGTACAGATCTGGGTCACTTGTCATTCATCCTTTCAGAATGAGGGTTTCTCTTTCTTTGAAAGTCTCTCTGGTGATAATCTGGCACCTCTTCCCTCCTTGGGCTTTCTGATGGCTGGAAGCCCCTGCTGTCATAGGTGCAGCTAGAAGTGGTCTGTGAAGGGCCTTGCTGTCCAGGGACCTCAGAAACACACCATTGTCCCATCCACTAAGCTTGTGGTCTCTACAACCCATACCAGCACCAGCAAACTCCTCAGTAGAGTGTAGATGTAATCAGCCATCTGTGCCATCAACTCACTGATTACACTCCATGAAATGCCCTTGTATTACAATTAGCCCAGTTGTTCCTTTACCAAACTGGGCAACATTACCTGGCTGAGTTGTACACATTAGCCTAACCATGACAGTACACCCCTTGTCAACTTAGCAGCCATACACATTACCTTAAACCATACTTAGTCTCTAAATATAAACAATAACATATCTATCTATATATAAATATCTACCTAAAAATATTCAACTATCCTGTGAACAACTGGAAATGCACTGAATATTTCCAGAACATGGTGCAAGTCCTTAGGTAATGTTCACTCTTAAACATGACATCCTTAAGTACTATGACATGAAACTAACACAACTTATGAAAAGGTGAAAGTTTAAGGAAGGAAATAAAGATATTCATTTCATGTACATATACAAACATACTCATAACAAAACAAGGAAGAAATATTCATGACCATTGCAGTCCTCATTCCCTGTAACTGGCCACATGGCTAAAGTTCATATTTATCACTACCTTCTTCCACTACCCATTCCACGTTCCCTTTACCTCAGAAAGCACCCCAGGTGGCAGTGGTTCTTTGCCTGGTGGAGTAATCCAAACTTTCATTCCTGAAGATTTTGGGCCATTGTTAGTCCTGTCATGATTGGGTCATTGCAATTTTCCATTGACTTTAATCACAGGACATGGTAGTATTAAGAGACACCCTGGGGGATCTCCTACATTCCAGGCAATCTCTTCTTTACCTCCATTGTGTAGGTGTAGTCTTATTTCCCCTTGATAGGATCAATCCCCCATCCAGTACAGTAATTCATTTCTTTGCCTTTGATTCAGAGGTATGAGGGGACCAAAGTGGCCAGGGGGGTGTCTTAACTTCCAATTCAATGGAATTATTGTTGTGTTCCCTGGTGCAAGCACTTCTCCTTTTGGAACTAAAACCTGTAGACCAGTAGAGCTTAAGTTTGCAGGGACAGGAAGCAAAAATTTTCCTAGTGGATCACTCAGGGTAATAGTGAGTGATGCCACTCCCATTTCCACTCCTCAATTCCTGGACCCATGAATCCTGGCTTTGGGAGAAACAGCACCATAGTGGTGATGCTGATTTAGAACATACACAGACTCCTGGAAAACATTGCCCCAGCCCTGCAAGATACTGCCACCTAGTTGGCATGAAAATTGAGTCTTCAAAAGGTTATTCCACTGTTCCATCAATCCCCCTGTTTCAGGATGATGGGAAACCTAATAAGACTAGTGAACTCCATGAGCACGTAACCACTCTTTAAAAAAAAAAAACAATTTATAGAAGTATATCATTCATACATGAACTTACACAAACAAGTTTTCAGTAAACATTGTGAAGTTAGAAAACAAACATGCATAGCATACAGGGCTCCCACACATCACCCCACCACAAATAATTTGCACTGCTGTGAAATATTTGTTAACAAATTATGAAAGAGCATTGTCAAAGTATTATTACTAACTACAGTCCATATCATACTCCCGTATATTTTTTAAGGATTTATTTATTTTTATCCATTTTTACCCCTACCCCATTTTTGCTGTTTTTGTGTTGATCCACTGGGCAATTCTCTGTGTCCATTTACTGCCTTCTCTTTTCATCCTTCTCCTCCTGTCTTCACTGGAATCCAATCCTTGGACCTCCAATGTGGGAGAGAGGTGTCCTACCACCTGCGCTACCTTAGTTCCTGGTTTTTCAGCACATCTCATTTTAGCTCTCCTTTGTCACTTTCCTGTCACAGCATCATCTTGCTGCATGGCTCTTGGGGCCTGGCTGCACACCCATGCATGGGGCCTGATGGTGCACCCACTTTTGGGGCCTGGTGTCACAACCACATGCAGGGTCTGTTGGGCACCTATGCACAGGGCCTGGGTTCTCACCCACTCATGGGGCCTGGTGGCACAACCTCAAATAGGGCCTGATGGCAGCTGTGCATTTGGCTAGGGGTCTCACCCACTTACAGGGCCTAGTGGTGCATCTGTGCACAGGGCTTGATTGCATATCTGCTCATGGAACTTGGCGGTGCACCCAGCTTAGGGCCTGGGGGATCACCCAATCATGGGGACTGGTGGCATACCCACACTTTTGGCCTGATGGCACAACTGTTCATGTGGACTGGCAGCACACTCATGCATGGGTCCTGAGGGGCTCAACTGCTTGTGGGGCCTGAGGTTGCACCTGTGCACAGTGTCTGGTGGCCTGCATGCCTTCAATATTTTTCTTTTCTTAAATTTTTACTGACTCAGGTCCCGCCATATGGGAGACAGATGCCCAACCATTTGAGCCACATCCATCCCCCTGCTATATCTCTTAAGGTTGACCAAAGATACCTAGAGTTACAGTCATTTCCCTTACAGGATGATCATATAATAAATCAGGTTTAGTTTATCACCAGCATTCTAAAAACCAGAGCTTGAGAGAAAAACTAGGTATTGGCTCACATGCATGGTTTCCAACATAGTGACTCTTTAGCGTACTCTGATTATCACAAAATCAGGATAAAAAAATATTTGCATTGCACCCACTCTTGCACATCATTTACTGTGAAGTGGGTTCCTTAAGCAGAAGCAATGGTGTGTGGAATACCATAGTGGTGAATGAGACATTTGTTAAGTCCGCAAATGGTAGTTTTGGAAGAAACATTGTGTGCAGGGAAGACAACCCCATCTCCAGAAGATATGTCTATTCCAGTTAGAAAAAATCAATGCCATTTTCATGATGGAAGTGGTCCTATGTAATGAACCTGCTATGAGGTAGCAGGCTGATCACCTTGGGGAATGGTGTCACATCAGGGACAGTGTGGGTCTCTGCTGCTGGCAGATTGGGCACTCAGCATTGGCTGTAGCCAAGTCAGCCTTGGTGACAGAAATTCCATGCATAATCTCCATCCCTGCCACTATGGCCACTTTATTAATGAGCCCATTGGGCAGTGACAGGGGTGGTTGGGGAGAGAGGCTGAGTGCTAGGCACAGAGTGGGTCATCTTATTCACTTAATTATTAAACTATTTATTTGCTGAAATCACCCTCTGATGAACATGCATGTGGAACAAAAACACTTCCATAAATTTTGCCCCTTAAGAAAGGCCTATCCAATTATTTCTTCCCCAATTCTTCTCACCAATTTTCCAATTATGTTCCTTCCAAGTACCTGGCCACCCAACCAAACCATTGGCAACAGTCCATGAATCAGTGTACAAATTATCCTCTGACCTTTTCTCCTTCCAAGAAAAATGAAAAACCAGCTACACTGCTCAAAGTTCTGCCCACTGGGAAGATTTGCCCTCACCACTGTCCTTCAGTGATGTTACAGAAAAAGGTTGCAGTTCTGCAGCTCTCCACTTTTGGGTGGTATCTGCATATCATACAGAACCATCTGTAAAGCAGGCTCAAGTTTTCTTTTCCTCTGTCAACTAATTGTAAGGAACTTCTTGAAAGGCCACAACTGTGGGCTGGGAAATCTGTAAAGCAGGCTCAAGTTTTCTTTTCCTCTGCCAACTAATTGTAAGGAACTTCTTGAAAGGCCACAACTGTGGGCTGGGAACTTGGCCAGAGTGCTGACCATGGACCTATGGGACACTTCCTGTAACTTGTGCCTTCAGCAGCTGTTTGAGCCCTATATCATATATACCATTTCCACTTTATGATGGAGTGCTGCTGTTCATGCCCAACTTTATGGTTTGGTGTCTCATTAAAGACAACTCAGATCTCATGGCATCTTCGTGGACCATGGTTAAACATTCAGGAATACTAAGGCCCAGTAGCAGGCCAAAAGCTCTTTCTCAAAAAGAGATTAGTTATCGGCAGAAGATGTTAGGATTTTGTTCCAAAATCCTAAGGGTCTGCATGAGCTTTGAATTTCTGTTGGGAACCTTTGAAAAAGTAACATCAAAACCATAAAATTTCAAATGAGACTTATGTGTATTGTGATTTATAGCTAAAAGTAGGTATAAACATAAGTTTTGTTTTCTGTTTTAATTTCAGAGGGATTACTCTTTGGAAAAGATCGCCAAAGAATGTTTTATAAATTACAGTGTCTCATTATCAGTCACACCCTAATGATCCCAGCAAGCTGATACTGTCTTTAAGATATGCATCAAACTTTTATTAAGCCAAATATAGTTTTTATGTAATTAGTCATTAGAGAAACAATTATTTTGCTATTATAATGATGTAGAATTTTGAATGTTAATAAAAGACTCTATCAATCATTTTTAAAATAGTAACACTGGATTCCTGGAGGGATTGCAGAGATCAGTACCATCATCAAGGATTTGAAGGATGTAGGGATGATTACCATTTCATTAGTTAGCCAAAGGAGTGCTGATGCAAAATACCAGAAATCTGTTGGCTTTTATAAAGGGTATTTATTTGGGGTAGAAGCTTTTTGTTACCAGGCCATAAAGCATATGTTGCTCCCCTCACCAAAGTCTATTGCCACATTTTGGAACAAAATGGCTGCTGACATCTGTAAGGGCTCAGGCTTCCTTGGTTCCTAACTTTGCAGGGCTTGCTTTTCTCTGGGCTCAGCTCCTCTGCTATCTCCACAAGGCCAGCTGTAGATTATCAGGTGAACAGCTTTTTTCTCGTCCTGGGGCATTTTCTCTTTCGTCATGACCAAGTTCCTCTGTGTGCTTACTTCCCAGGGCTCCAGCTCAAAAACTCAGCATCAGAACTCCAACTCAGTCCTTTGCCATGTCTTTTATCTGTGAGTCCCCATCCACCAAGGGGAAGGAACACAATGCCCTGCTGACATGGCCCAATCAAAGCCCTAATCATAATTTTTAAAAATATTTTAAAAGATGCTTAGATTACATAAATGTTACACAAAAATTATAGGGATTCCCATGTTCCCCACCTTCCACACCTCCCACAACCTCCCACATAAAGGTCTTTCATTATTGTGGCACATCACCTGAAATAGATATACACATCCTGGGTCTTTGCCACTAAACATGGGCCATAGTTCACATTGTAGACTGCACGCTCTTCCACAAAGTTCTGCATGTTATATGCTGATGTAAAAGGGCCTATATCTGTCATTGTAATGTCATTCAGGATAATTCCCAAGTCCCAAAAAAGCCCCTGTATTACAACAGCTTTTCCCTCTCCCTGCCCCCAAAGCATCCAGTGGCCACTGGCTCCACATCAATGTTGTAATTTCTTCCATTGCTTGAATCTCAATATGTCTACAACAGCATACCAGTAAGTCCACTCTAGTCCCTAGATCTTCCCCCAATCCTGAGGAGTCTGAGATGGTGATGATCACTCTACCTCCAAGTGAGAGGGAGATTATATCCCATGGGTAAGATGGATGGGGTAATCCTGCCTGCAACTGCAGACTCTCTCCATTCCCTGGGATGGCCGTTGTCCAACATCATCATCCCGCCAGATGTCTTGGGTGAGTTCATTGAGCTGTAGGGTAGGAGTTGCAGCTCCACTGAGAATCCAGACCCAGCTGGCACATGAGCAGGCTGGCCAAAGGCTCCAGTCTCTAGAGGTACACCTACAAACTCCAGCACCACATATAGGTTTGATTAGAAGGGACTGATGTACCATGTGCAGGGAGGACTTACTTGAGTCCAACTCTGTCACTCTCAGAACAGATTCCAAAGTAGACCCACTGATAAGGTTTCAATCTCTGGAGCTATCCACACTGATATAGGACTTGGGTGACTCCAGAGCCCTCAGGAACCCCTCCATTAAACTGATATCTACTTTGATGTTCTTTGAGATCCTGCTGAGGTGTGCATAAGCCTTACCTCTGGGGTGACCACCCGTCTCACTTTGAAGTCTCTTAGCCATATGAATTCATTAGTCTTTACCTTTCCCCCTTTTATCAAGGTCTTTTTCCAGTTGTGTTGCCAGTTGGCACTTGGTAGTAATGCCTCGATGTCAGGAAGCCTCATCCCCGGGAGTCATGTCCCATGCTAGGAAGAAGGTAATGCATTCACATGCTGAGTTTGGCTTAGAGAGAGGCCACATTTCAGCAACAAGGAGGCTCTCAGGTGGCAACCCTTAGGCACCCCATAACAATAGGCTAAGTTTCAATTTCAAGAGCAAAGACTCATAAGGTTAGTCATCAATAACAAGAACCCATCAGTGGATCATCCTCCTTACCCAGACACTGCCCCTGCACTTGGGGGACTGTTGCTGCTCCCTTGGAGAATGTTGCAGAGCTCTCCAGGTGGGGAATTCAGTATTCTCTCACTTATTGAGGGATTCTCCACCCACTGTGATCATGCCCCACCCCTTGATCATTTGAACAAATTTATATATCTTTTATATATGTTCAGGTGAACTTCCTTCCATGAAACCCCCATCCCTGAATCCCTCCCCACCAATGATCCTCTTCCACCCCCATTGTAACCCTTCTGTGATCCAAAGCTTCTTTAAAGATCAAGCCCATCTAATAGCCAAATACAATTAATTGGAAAATGAAATAATAATGATAAGTTTAAATATAAGAGATAAAATATATGGAAACTTTAAAAAAAAACACTAAAAATAAAATAAAATTAAAGGATTGGGATATTCAAAAATGGGAAAAAACAAAAAAATTTAAAAAATAATTTTAAAAAATATTTTTCCTTCTATCACTGCATTATTGGGTGTCCAGTATGTACTGTGGCACCTTCCCCCTCTCAACCCGAGTGTCTCCCAAAATTTCATTTAAATTTCAAAGAAGTTTTAGGTCACAGCAAAGTCACACACAGAATACACAAACTCTCCTATACCCAAACTTCTCCCCCTTTCCTCACCCCATATTAAAACCTTTTTGTATGTGGATGGTAGCATTGTTTTAACTGATATACAGATACTGTACTAAACATTGTCAATGGTTTACAGTATACTTTACATTTTAGACAGCACAGTTTATTATTTTTGATGATATTTACCATGTCCTGTGTCCATCAGTGTAAGGTAATGAAAAACATTTCCCCTGACCACTTAATACCCCCAGTTTGATCTATTCTGTTCCTCCTTCCCATCCCCCCATGACACATGACAACCCCCTGGCCTGACTCATTGATGACAAGATTCATAGTTACATGCAACAAGAGGTATTGACACTCTGGTTTATCCTTCCATTTTAGGAACTGTCCTTGCTCATAAGAGATGCCCAATTATCGGTTTCTGGTTGAATCAGTCCTGCCAAAGATGGCGGTACATCTCCCACTCATTATGTGAATCTCGATCCACTGATACAACACATTATGACAGGATGAACAGTCACACACTCCCTAGAAGCCAGCTACAGATGCGCCCTGCCCTGAATGCCACCCCAACAAACACTCTAAAGCAGTGACACTCCCTTGTCATATTGCCATAAGACCATTCCCAACCCTGTACTTTCAACCTCTTACTGACAAATCCCATGTTCACATGGCCTCTCTTACATCTCTCCCCCAGTATCCTGGGTATTGTAACATACCATTCCTAATCTACAAACCTTTCAACCCTGCACCACCAAACCCAGTAATATCACTACCCACCTGTCCTATCCCTTCAATATGCAGCTATACTCTATCACTTTATCATAGATTATGTCCATATGGGTGATGGCTCACAACATTCTATTCTCTTTGTCTCTCTCGTAAACCTATCTTTCAGACAGTGGCTCTCAGAGAATGCTAACTTTCCTCAATTCATATCAGTGAGGACATGTACTGTTCATCCTTCAATGCCTGGCTTGATTCACTCAACATAAAGTCTTCAAGATTCATCCATGTTATTCCATGTGGTCACACTTTATTCCTTCTTACAGCTGAGTAATATTCCATTGTATGTATGTATCATATTTTGTTTATCCATTCATCTGTTAATGGGCACTGGGATTGATTCCAACTTTTGGCAATAGTGAACAATGCTGCTATGAACATTGATGTGAATATATCTGTTCGTGTCTTTGTTTCAATTCTTCTGGGTATATACCCAGCAGTGGGATCGCTGGATCATGTAGAAGGTCTACTGTTAGTTTTTTGAGGAACTGCCAAACTGTCCTCCAGAGTGTCTGGATCATTCCACAATCCCATCGGCAGTAGATGAGGGTTCTCATTCCTCCACATCCTCTCCAACACTTATAGTCTGCTTCTTTTTAAATAGCTACCGTTCTAATGGTGTAAGATGGTATCTCATTGTAGTTTTGATTTGCATTTCCCTAATAGTTAGTGATGTCAAGCATTTCTACATGTACTTTTTAACCATTTGTATTTCTTCCTTGGAGAAGTGTCTTTTCAGGGCACTTGCCTATTTTTTAAAATGCATTCTATGTCTTTTTATTTTTGAAGTGTAGGATTTCTTTATTTATGCTGGTTATTAGGCTCCTATCAGATATACGGTTGCCAAATATTTTCTCCCATTGGGTAGGCTGAATTTTTATTTTCTTAATAACATCTTTTGAGGTACAGAAGTTTTTAATTTTGAGGAGATCCCATTTACCTATATTTTCTTTTGCTGCTCATGCTTTAGGTGTGAAGTTCATGAAACTCTTTTTGCTATTTCAAGGAAATGGAGATTCTTCCCTACCTTATCTTCCAAGGTCTTTATGATTTTGCTCTTATATTTAGATCTTTGATCCATCTTGATTTTTGTATAAGGTGTGAGATGGTGTTCCTCTCTCATTCTTTTGGATATGGATATCCAGTTCTCCAAGCATCACTTTTTGAAGAGGCAAATCTCTCCCATCTGATTGGGCTTCATAGCCTTGTTGAATATCAGATGACTATATATTCAAGGATTTATATCAGAACTCCCAATTCACTTCCATTGGTCAGTTTGTCTATTATTGTGCCAATACCATGCGGTTTTGACCTCTGTAGCTTTGCTGTATGTTTTAAAGTCGGGTAGTGTGATACCTCCAACTTCATTTCTCTTTTTCAATATGTCTTTGGCAATTCAGAGACTCTTACCTTTCCAAATATATTTTATAGTTAGTTTTTCCAGTTCCTCAAAAATTCAGTGTTGATTTTTATTGGGATTGCATTAAATCTGTAGATTAGTTTTGGTAGGATAGGTATCTTGATGATGTTTAGTCTTCCTTTCCATGAACAGGGAATAGTCTTCTATTTCTTTAAGTGTTCTTTGATTTCCTTTAACAGTGTTGTCAAGTTTTCCAGATATAAGTCCATTGCATCTTTAGTCAAATTTATTCCTAGGTATTTGATTCTTTTATTTACTATTGTAAATGATATTTTTTTTCTTGATTTCCTCCTCAGATTGCTCCTTATTGGTGTACAGAAATGCTGTTGACTTTTGAGCATTGATCTTATAGCTTGAGATGTTACTGAACTCCTTTATAAGTTCTAGAAGCTTTGTTGTAGATTTCTCAGGGCTGTCTAGGAATAGGATCATGCAATCTGCAAATAATGTAATTTTAACTTCTTTTCCAATTTGGATACATTTTATATTTTTTCTTATCTCAGTGCTTTAGCAAGAACTTCTAAGGCAATGTTAGACTGGAGTGGTGTTAGTGGGCATCCTTATCTTGTTTCTGATCTCAGAGGGAAGGCTTTTAAGATTTCATGATCGAAGATGATGTTAGCTTTGGTTTTTCGATATATACCCTTTATCATGTTCAGGAAGTTTCCTTCTATTCCTATACTTGCAGTGTTTTTTATTAGGAAAGGATGCTGTGTTTTGTCAAATGCTTTTTCTGTATCTATAGAGATGACCATGTGATTTTTTCTTTCAATCTGTTTATGTGGTGTATTACATTGATTGATTTTCTTATATTGAACCATCCTTGCATAACCAGGATGAAAATCACTTGGACATGGTGTATAATTCTTTTGATATGTTGTAGAATGCGATTAGAAAGTATTTTTTTGGGGATTTTAGCATCTAGGTTCATTAGAGAAATTGGTCTGTAATTTTCCTTTCTTGTGGCATGTTTGTTTGCTTTGGTATAAGTGTAATGTTGGCATCATAGAATGAGTTAGGCAATGTTCTTTCTACTCCTAATTTTTCAAAAAGCTTAAGCAGGGTTGGTGTTAGCTCTTTCCAGAATTCCTGGTAGAATTTAGCTGTAGAGCCAACTGGTCCTGGGGTCTTTTTAGTTGGGAGGTTTTTAATGGCTGAGTGTATCTCTTTACTTGTAATTGGATGGTTGAGTTCATCAATTTCTTCTTTTGTCAATGTAGGCTGTTTGTGAGTTTCTAGGGATTTTCCATTTTCTCTAAATTTTCATTCTTGTTGGCATATAATTTTTCAAAATATACACTATGATACTCTTTATTTCTGTGGGGTCAATAGTGATATCGCCTTGCTCATTCCTTACATTTAGTATTTGCATCTGTTCTCTCTTTTTGTTTGTTAGTCTGTCTAAGGCTTTGTCAATTTTATTGATCTCCTCGAAGAACCAGGTTTTGGTTTAATTTTTTTCCTAATGCTTTCTTATTCCCTGTTTCATTTAGTTCTTCTCTAATCTTTGTTATTTCCTTCTATCTACTTTGTTAAGGTTTACTTTGTTGTTGTTTTTCCAATTCTCCAAGTGTGCAGTTAGGTCTTCAATTTCAGCTCTTTCTTCTTTTTAAATATAAGTATTTATGGCTATGAACTTTCCTCTCAGTACAGCTTTGGTTGCAACCCATAGGTTTTGATATGTTGTGTTGTCATTTTCATTAGTTTCTAGGCAGCTAATGATTTCTTTTGAGATTTCCTCCTTGATCCACTGGTTTCCTAAAAGTGTGTTGTTTAACTTCCATATTTTTGTGCCTAATCTGTTTCTCTGGCCCTTAGTGATTTCCAATTTCATTCCATTGTGATAAGAGAAATTACTTTGTGTAATCTCAATCTTTCTGAATTCATTGAGAATTGTTCTGTTTCCTAGCATGTGGTCTATTTTGGAGTATGACCCATGTGCACTCAAGAAGAATATATATACTGCTGTATTTGGGTGTAGTGTTCTGTATATGACTATTAGGTCCAGGTCCTCTAATGTATTATTGATAGCCTGTGTTTCTTTATTGATTCTCTGTCTAGATGTTCTGTCTAATGGTGATGATGGTGTATTAAAATCTCCCACTATAATTTAGAGGTATTTATTTCTCCACTTAGTTTTTCCAGAGATTTCCTCATGTATTCTGAGACACCCCGATTAGGTGCATAAATGCTTATGATTATTCTCTCTTCTTTAGAGATTACTCCTTTTACTAATTTATAGTGTCCATCTTTGTCTCTTACAATAGTTTTGCATTTAAAGTCTATTTTGTCTGATATTATGATAGCTACTATTGCCTTTTTTGGCTAATGTTTGCTTGTAAAAATTTTACAGCCATTCACTTTCAGTCGCCTTGAATCCCTGGGTCGAAGGTGGTTTTCTTGTAGACAGCATATAGATAGATCTTGTTTCCTTATCCATTCTGCCAGTCTGTGTCTCTTGACTGGTGAGTTTAAACAATTAACATTCAGTGTTATTACTCAATGAATTTCTTACACCAGCCATAATTTCTCCTCGGATTATGTATGTCATATGTTGTTTTTTATTTCTCTTTATGTGTTTTTAGTTGTTCTCACACTCTGCTCCAACTCTCTCTTTCCTGTTTTTTTCCTTTCCACTTGTAGAAATTCCTTTAGTATTTCTTGAAGTGTAGTTTTCTTATAGGCATACTCTCTTAGTTTCTGTTTATCTGTGAATATTTTGAACTCTCCATCATTTTTGAATGCCAGTTTTGCTGGATGGAGATTTTGTGGCTGGAAGTTTCTTTCTTTTAGTCTTTGACTATGTCATACCACTGTCTTTTTGACTCCATGGCTTCAAATGAGAAATCAGCACTTAATCTTATTGTGATTCCCTAGTATGTGATGTTTCTCTTTTCTCTTGTTGTCTTGATTATTTTCTCTTTGTCTTGAGCTTTGGACATTTTGACAAGTATATGTCTTGGAGTTGGCCTGTTGGGATTTATACTGTTTGGGGTGTGCTGTGCTTCCTGGACATGTACATCCATTTCTTCTCAGGTTTGGGAAGTTTTCAGCCATTATTTCTTTCAACACTCCTTATGTTCCCTTTCCATTCTCTTCTCCGTCTGTGATGCCTATAATGTGTATGTTTGTGCTTTTTGTGCAGTTGGATAAATCCCTACATTCCTGTTGGATTTTTTCTCTTTTTATCTATCTGTTCTACTATCTGTTTGTTTTCAGATATACTGTCTTCCACAGCACTAATTCTTTCTTCTGTCTGTTCAAATCTGCTGTTATATGAATCCAGAGTCTTCATTATTTTTTGGATTGTGCCATTGATCACCGTCATATCCATTATCTTTTTATGTATGTACAGTTGCCTCATTATGTTCTCCCAGTGTCTTTTTAATTTCCTTAATATCTTCCTTCACTTCATTAAGTTGGTCCATGATAATTTTTGGACAGCTTTAATTTGTTGTTCGATGTTCTGCATCTCTTCCTGGTTTTTATTTGTTCATTGTACTGATCCATGCCTTCCTGTTTCTCAGTGTGGTTAGTAACTTTTTGTTGACCTCTAGTCTTCATTTTATCTTGATGGGCTTATTCATTTGTTTAGCTTCTCTCTCTGCTATAGAATTTTATGTAGCTGGTGGTTCTGTGTGTGTGCTAAGTTTTCTCTTAGACACTTTGTTCTTCTTATTCTATTTTCTTGCTTCTTTCTATGTTCCCTTGAAGGGAAAACATTATGGCCCATACAATTGAAAGAGGTGAGGTAGGAAGAAGGGTAATGGTAATATTGATAAAGGTTAGAAGAGGGGCCATATAAGACTTAGTAAAATTAATATTTAACTCATGTAGGCAGTGTAGAGTAATAGGAAAAAAGTGGAGTTCATACAATGGACTGGGAATCCAAATAGAGGAAAATATATATAGTGATTTAGAAGGGCAGAATGATGAGGACAGAGAGAAAGAGTAAAGGAAGGACTGAAAGGAAAAAGTCAATAAAAATAAAAAAAGAAGAAAACAGAATAGATAAAATAGAAAAAGATACCCTTGAAGTTGTGGGCTAATGAAAAAAGTGGTATGTAAGAACCATAACAGAAAACATCAGGTAGAAAGTTGTAGGAAGGAAAAGAGATATCATTGGGAGAAAAAAATCAATATAGATAGAGAATGGGAAATCACAGAAAAGGAAGCACAGCAAAAAAGAGACAGCTAGCAACACCTTATTTTTTCTAAAAAAGGAAAAATTTGGTGGGGAAGAAAGAGGAAAGAAAAGCAAGAGACAACAAACAAACCTAGAAAAACTAAACAACCACACAAGCAAGCAGCCAAGCAAAGTTAAGGAAGAACAGTGTTCCTCCTTGGGCCCTTTTGGAGCCTCTCAGCCTGCTTTTATTCATCAATCAATTACCCTGCAGGGTTCTATATGCAGGTTTTGATGCAGATTTTAGTGATTAAACTAAGTTTTACAATTTTCTTTTTTTTAAAGTGACTGTCTTTTTTTTTTTTTTTTTTGAGAAATAAGGGACCCAAAAGAAGGCTTCTTCTAGACCACCCCCTCCACTGAGGGGACCCTAATTAGGCTTGTGGAAGCTTATCAAGCACTCCCCACTTCCTGGCCTCCCCAGGGGTGCTGAATCTGTGATGCTTGTCAGTGCAGAATGATAAAATTGGCTGACTCTGCCCCCTCCTCAGCCAAGCCTCAGTATCATAGGGCTGTTAGGTAAATCAGGCTTCCTCAGTAGATTTGCCTCTCTCCTCAGCCTGGTGCTTCTTCAAGCCAGCTGATTTGCTCCCCAAAGCTGTAAGGAGGTCCAGGCAATGAAACCCACAGAAAGGAAACCCCTTTCCACCTTCTGTCAGAGCCCTCCCACTCTCAGAGAATGCTCCCTCTTACCGGGTTGCCTGTGGGATTCAGAGTGTATCCCTGGGCAGCTAGGTAAATCAGATTTCCTCAGCAGATTCACCTCTCCCCTCAGCCTGGTGCCACTTCAAGTGAGCTATTTGGCTCCCCAAAGCTGATAGGGAGTCCAGGCAGCAAAATACCCTCCACCATAACCCTTCCACTCTCAGAGAATACTCTGTCTCACCAGGTTGCTGACAGGAGTCGCAGCTTTTCCCAGCCTTTTTCCTTGAGGATTGGGCCTAGCCATCCATGTCAACTACCACAGCCAGGGAAACACTCATGATTCTTTCCTGAGCAATCCACCTCACCATCCATCTCCCTCCAGATCTATGTCCCCAAGATTCTTGCCCCCAGCACAGACCACTCAGGCAGGTTCCTGAACCCAATCAGCCATCCTCCAAAAGTGAGATGGTGAGTGCCTGCCTAAACTGACACCATCTTGCCACCCTAATCATAATTTAATCACACCCAGAGGAACAGGCCAGTTTACAAACATAATCCAATATCTATTTTTGGAATTCATAAATAATGCCAACCTGCTAAACCCATCATAAAACAATTCAACCCTCCTATTTGGCCTATGCAGAAAATGAATGGCTCTTGGAGGATGACAGTAGACTATCATAAATTTAATCAAGTGGTGACTCCAATTGTATCTGCTGTATCAGGTGTCATATCATTATATCTGCTGATAGCTGGTATAAAGATATTGACCAGGCAATTTTTTCTCAATTGCCATTAGTAAGGACCACCAGAAACTCTTTGCTTTCAGCTGGCAAGAACAGCAATATACCTTCACAGTCCTTCTTCAGGGGTATATCACCCCTTCAAGTCTATGTCATAACAGTGTCTGCAGGGACTTTGATTGTCGGTCCCTCCCACAACTCATCACACTTGTCCATATATTGATACTGATAATATCATGCTCATTGGACCTAGTGAGCAAGATATAGCAATGTTTCTATACTTAATTGTAAGGCTTTTGTGTGAGAGGGGATGGGAGATAAATCCAACAAATTAAGGGGCCTTCTACTTTGTTGAAATTTCTAGATGCCCAGTATTGTGGGAAAAGTTGAGATATTGCTTCTAAAGTAAAAGATAAACTGTTGCATCTTACCTCTCTTATGACCAAAAAGGAAAAAAAAGCACAGTGCTTAGTTGGTTTCTTCAGATTTTGGAGACAATATATTCCTCATTTGGGTGTGCTACTCTGGCCCATTTACTGAGTGACCAGAAAGTTTTGAGTGAGGAATAGAACAAGTGGAGGCTCTGCAACATGTCCAGGCTGCTGTGCAAGCTACACTGCCACTTGGGCCATATGATCCAGCAGATCCAATGGTGCTGGAAGTGTCAGTGGCAAATAGAGATGCATTATGGATACTTTGACAGGTCCTGGCTTTTTTATTAGGTCTTTGATCTATTTTTAGTTAATACTTTTATAGGGAGTGAGATAGGGGTTCTCTTTCATTCTTTTGGTTATGGATATGCAGTTATCCCAGCACACTTTGTTTTATTCCATTAACATGGACTTGGTAGGCTTGTCAAAAACCAGTTGGCTGTAGAGGTGAAGGTTTATTTCTGGACTCTCAGTTATATTTCAATGATTGATGTATCTATCCTTATGCCAATATCATGCTGCTTTGAATTCTGTAGCTTTGTAATATGTTTCAAGGTCAGGCAATAAAATTCCTCCCACATTGTTCTTCTTTTTTAGGATGTTTTGGCTATTCACATGCACTTTCCTCCCAAATAAATTTGTTAATCACCTTTTATATTTCTGTAAATTAGGCTATTGGAATTTTGATTGGTATTGTATTGAATCTATAAATCAATTTGGGTAGAATTGACATCTTCATTTTGTTTAGACTTCCAATCCATGATCACAGAATGTTTTTCCATTTGTTAGGTTTCCTTTGAGTTCTTTTTGCATTGTTTTGCAGTTTTATGAATAGGTCCTTCCTTCTTTGGTTAAATAGATTCCTGAGTTTTTGAGCCTTTTTGTTGCTATTGTAAATGGAATTTTCCCCCTGATTTAGTCCTCAGATTGTTCAGTACTAGTGTAAGGAAACATTACAGATTTTTGCATGTTCATCTTGCATCGAACCACTTTGCTAAACTCATTTATTAGCTCAAGTAGCTTTGTTGTAGACATTTCAGAAATTTCCTAATATAGGATTATGTCATCCATGAATAGTGAGAGTTTTAATTCCTCTTTTCCTATTTGGAGGCCACTTATTTTTTCTTGTCTAATTGCTCTAGTTAGAAATTGTAGTATGAAGTTGAATAAAAGCGGTGACAGTGGGCATCCATGTCTTATTCCCAAACTTAGAGGGAAAGCTTTCAACATTACCCCATTGAGAATGATTTTGATTGTGTGTTTTTCATATATGTCTTATATCATATTGGGAAATTTTTCTTCTATTCCTGTCTTTTGAAATATTTTCATCAAGAAAGGATGCTGGATTTTGTCAAATGCCTGTTTTGCATTGATCAATATTATCTTGTGGTATTTTACCTTCAATTTGTTAATATGGTCTATTACATTAATTGTTTATCTTATGGTGAACCACTCTTGCATACGAGGAATAAATCCCATTTGGTCGTGGTGTATAATTGTTTTGATATGCTGTTGGATTCTATTTGCAGGTATTTTTTTGAGTTAGCAGGGCCAGGATTGAACCCACAACCTTGTATGTATGAAGCAAGTGCTGCAGCACTGAGCCACATTGCCACCCCGAGTTGGTTTTTCATTTATTTTCTTGTTATTTGTTTTTGCTTATTTCTTTTTGTTTGCTTCATTTTAGGAGGCACCAGGGTCCAATTATGGGACCGCCCCTGTGAGAAGCAGGTTCACAAACTCGAGCCATATCTGCTGCCCCCCCCCATTTGCAAGTATTTTATTGAGAATTTTTGCATCTATATTCATTAGTGAGATTGGTTTGTAATTTTCTTTTCTTGTAGTATTTTTATCTGGCTTTTGATATTAGGGTGATGTTGGTTTCATAAAATGCATTGGGTAAATTTCCTGGGCACTTGAGTCTTTTTGTTGCTATTATAAATGGAATTTTCTCCCTTATATCATCCTCAGATTGTTCAATACTAGTGTAGAGAAACATCATTGATATTTGCATGTTGATCTTCTATTTTTTCAGGTTACTGAAGTCATTTATTAGCTCCATCTCTTTAAATGTGATGAGTTTGTTAAATTCTTGTACTTCTTATAGCATCAGTGTAGGTTGCTTGTGCATTTCTAGGAATTTGTCCATCTCATCTATGTTGTCTAGTTTATTGTGATACAGTTTCTCATAACATCCTCTTATGATCCCTTTTTACTTCTGTGGGGGGTCAGGCTTAACTTCACCTCTTTCATTTCTGATTTTATGTTTTTTGCATCTTTTCTCTTTTTTTCTTTGTAGTCTATCTAGTGGTTTGACATTTTTGTTGATATTCTCAAAGAACCAGCTTTTGCATGTAAAAAAATTTTCTCTACAGGTTTTTGTTCTCAATTTCATTTATTTCTGCCCTAATCTTTATTATTTCTTTCCTTCTGCTTGCTTTGAGAGTGGTTTGTTTTTCTTTTCCTAGTTTCTTTAGTTGTTTAGTTAGATGTTTGATTTTAGCTCTCTCTTCTTTTTAAATATAGGCATTAAGGCTGTAAATTTCTCTCTCAGTACTGCCTTTGCTATATCCCAGATGTTTTGGTAAGTTGTGTTCTCATTTTTATTTGTTTCAATATATTTACTAATTTCACTTACAGTTCCTTCCTTGACCCACTGATTATTTAGGAGTGTATGGTTCAGCCTTCAGACATTTGAGAATTTACCTCTTTCCAGTCTATTATTGATTTTCTGTTTCATTTCATTATGGTCTAAGAAGGTTCCTTGTATAAATTCAAGCTTCTTATATTTAATGTGACCTAATATGTGGTTTATCCTGGAGAAAGATCCTTGAGCACTTGTGAAAAATGTATAAACCTTTGAGTTTGGGTGCAATGTTCTGTATTTGGCTGTGAAGGCTAACTCATTTTTTGTATTTTTCAAGTTTTCTGTTTCCTTTTTTGATCTTCAGTCTAGTTGTTCTGTCTAATAATGTAATTAGTGTGTTGAGGTCCCCAAATATTATTGCAGAGATGTCTATTTTTCTCTTCAGGTTTTCCAGAGTTTGCCTCAGGGGTTTTGGGGCACCCTGATTAGAAGCATAAATATTAGTGACTATTACTCTTTTCTGGTGGAGTGTCCCTTTTATTAATATATAATGACATTTTGTATCTCATAATTTTTTGCATTTAAATTGTTTTTTCCAATATTGGTATAGCTACTCCAGTTGTTTTTGGGTTACTGCTTGCATGGAGTATCTTTTTCCAACCTTTCAATTTCAGCCTGTTTGTAATCCTGGGTCTAAGGTGAATTTCTTGTAGGCAGCATAGGGATGACTCATGTGTTTTTATCCATTCTGTCAGTCTATATTTTTTGACTGGGTAGTTTTAATGCATTCACACTCAATATATTTCTGTAAATCCTTTATTTACTTCTAGCATTTTATTCTTTAGTTTTCATATGTCATAACTTATTTTTGACTATCTTTTTACTCTTTGGGTTATCCTTTCTGCTATTCTTGTCTTCTACACTATCCTCCAATACTCTCTCTCATGCATTTTTCTTTCAGGCTGTAAGACAACCTTTAATATTTCCTCCAAAGGCAGATTCTTTTTTTTAATGAATTATCAGTTTCTGTTTGATTGTGAATATATTAAACTCAACCTTCATATTTGAAGGACAATTTTGATGGATAAAGAATTCTTGGCTGGCAAATTTTCTTTCAGTATTTTAATTGTATCAAACCACTGTCTTCTCACCTCCATGGTTTCTGATAAGAAATCTGCACTAAGTCTTCCTGAGCATCACTTGTATGTGATGGTTTGCTTCTCCTTTGCACATTGCTAATTCTTTCCTCTGCTTGTTCAAATCGGCTGTTATGTGCTTCCAGTGTGTTTTTGATTTCTTGGATTATGCCATTCATCACCATCATATCCATTATATTTTTATGTAGATTTACAATTTATTCAGTATGTTCTTTCCATGTCCTCTTAATATCCTTAATGTCTTTCTTCTTCATTAAGTTTTTCCATGATATTTGTTAGTAATCTTTAATTAACTTGTATTTCATAGTAGAAATAGCCAACTAGTTAAGTTTCATTTAAAATTTCTTTAGATACAATCCTCCATTACATCTCAATCTAATATTTCTATATAAGTTTTCATTTCTTTAAATTCTTTTTCCTGGGCAGATGTTTTATTCATAAGGATTCTAGCACAATGAGAGAAGTTAAAGTGGAATCATTTTTGATTATTAATTAAATAAGTACAATATAATATGATTTTAATATAATTCTAATTCTAATGACCAAAGACTTTAAACTTATTTTATTGATTTATATGTATTTTCTTGAGGCATTTCTGTGGAAATTACAGATAGGCAAACAAACACAAGCTACTTAAAGGAGTTTTTAAGTTATTATATTAGAATTGATTCATCTATAATAACTACAGAAAAACTTAATGAAAACATCTCCATAAATGTTTTCAACCCTATATTGGTGTTTTTTTAATGCATGAGGTAGAGTCCCATGTGAAGAGCGTTCTTAGGATTCATCCACACATGTTGGTATGCACAGTGAAAATACCCAAAAGAGTTAAACACAACCATTTGAAAGAACTTTTATTTCTTGCTTCATATGCATATATGTACTAATGTGTATGTATGCATATTTGTAGTATATACATATTTAGAGACAATTCTGAGACAATTCAGTGTGTAATGGATAAAAAAATTTAAATAATATTTTGACTTTTTCAAATTGTCAAAAAGGTCTGAATGTCTCTCTAATGACACTGAATGCCTTGTCTCCAGACCAACTTCCACCTCAGTCAGCTGATTCAACAAGGCTGGCTGTAGGCCAGTGAGGCTTGTGGGGAACAAACTCACTGTAGCCTAGATTTACTCATTTAAACATTCACAGTAGCATAGACATATACCTATATCTCTGGTTCATATAGAAATAATATACATTTTAATATTATTTTATGCATATATTATACTTAAAAGCATAGTGCATGGATTATTTATCACTCAACTCATTGCCGATTCCTAAGATACATTGACACATGCTTTTAATTTTACAGTCTTATGATAATTTCCTTAACCACTCCTCATTGTTCTTACTTTTATTACCCACTCCACCCATTCCCCCTTGGGCCCATTGAAAATGCCATTTTCAGTCTACAAAATCCTGCTCATTCTGTGCCTCTTCCCTAGTTGCCCCCTCACCCCAATGTATCTTCTTCACTGCGTCTCCTGTTGTGCTCAGCAGGTCTCTGTGTCCTGGGTCTTCCCAGAGCCTCAGACATCAGCATCCCATTTCACATCTCTAATCACCTTCTCCTTGGGCACCAAGTTACAAGGTCTCAGCACTACCTGATGGCCATGGGACCACATCAAGTATGTCATTGTCAGTGATATGGGTGATACTAGTAATGGCAAGGAACTTTAAGATGCTTTTAGTTCTTGTCAGATTTTTTTTTAGAGAGATTTCTGTAGAAGGGAAAGCCAGTTATGGAGGTTTGGTATACCTTTTAATGAAACAAGCAGCTGGTATTATTTTATTATTGGATATAGTAAACTCATACAGGAATTTCTAAAACATTCAAGGAGATATCTATGAATAGTTTTGATTTAACAATGGATTTCTCCTTCTTTAAAATTTCCAAACTAATAACAAGGATATTATAAGAACAATGAAACCCTTTACTCTGTTACTTGGTCAGTCATTTTACTTCAAAGGAATTCATTGAGAAATCCACAGTAATAATGGTTTGGGAATAGTTTTTAAACACATAACCCCCTATGATTAAGATATTGATTTACTTTTGAAATAACCATGCACAAAGACTTTAAAATGAATTTATTTCTTGGTATGTTTTCATTTCACAAGATTGCTATGCATGAATAAATACTTAACTGATATTTGAAGTTTCTTTAAGGAAATAAATTTATGGTGTTATGTTACAAGTGAAAATATAACAATAGTAACTACATCTCTTTCAAGTCCTGCCTGTCAGAACATACTTTGTTTTGAGAGACTTTTGTAAAGAGACAGCTGACATTGAGATATTATTTAAGCTAACCCCTAGCCATGTTTCAATTTAATAATGATAATAAGGTATAAAATCATAATAAAGTCTCTTAGTTTCAAATATAATTGCTGGTTTGTGCAAGGAAGGTAAGTACAAATAATTATAGAAAAGTTTCCATGAAATTTTCAATTAGTCATGAAATCTGTTATGTTTTTATCCTCATAAATGATATTCTGAGTCTTTAATTATGACATTAATGTCTGAAAATATTAAAACCCTTGCATAACAAGGAAGCAAATGTGGTTCAAGCACTTGGGTGCCTGCTTACCACATGGGAGGTCCCAGGTTCAGGTCCAGGAGCCTCCTAAATGATGAGCAGACACCACCCCTCACTGCAATGAGCTAGAAATTTGTCTCCTGCCACAATGAGCTAAGAAGGCTGCCTTCTACCACAATAAGCTAAGAAAACTTCCTACTCTTGCAATGAGTTAGAAAGCCACTGCCCATCACAATGAGCTATACACCCTCTACCACAAAAGACTGAAACCACAAGCCAGCAGATCCTGCATTCTGTGAGGTGGAAGTGTAGCCCAGTCCATTGGGCACTTGCTTGTCTTGTGGAAAGTCCTGGGTTTGGTTCCTGGTGCCTGCTGGAGAAAACAAGCAAACAATGAGCAGACAAATGAGTGAACCATCTGGGTGAGAGGGGGAAAGTAAAGAAAAATAAAGTAAATAAAATAAATCTTTTTTAAAAAGCATTGCATAACTTTGCAGAAGTTTGATGTGGAAGATTTCTTTTGGAAGGAAGAACTCAATCTGGAGTATGAATAGGTGAGAATTATCTTTGAATAATCACATCACAAGACTACCACTGACAAATTACTAGATGTGTTTGGGGAGGAGAATAGGAAATCTCACCTCAGCCATCTGGAAGCAGCAATAAATGCAAGACCACTGAGGATTCTGGGGAAATTCCTGATGTCTTCTCCCTGGCACTTATTGTCCAAAACTCATTCACTTTCCACACCCCCGGTGGTGATTAAACAATACAGGCTAGGTGGAATCATCTCTGCAAAATGTGGTTTATTGAAGAGCAAACAGTCCAAGCTGACTAAATAGCAGCCATGTTAGGATGCCCCGATTGGGAGATGCACATCTCCTCTTCCCTTAGCATCATGGCAGAGGCTATGGGTGAATGATGAAGGGACTGGGGAACCCTGGATAAAAAAAAACTGTTTCATCAACTTTCCATTACATGTGCACTATTGCTTATTATGAAAAGTGAATAATACTTAAAGAACAGTAGTGTATTTAGAGAGGACACCCTGCATCTTTTGTGGTATAGTTTATTTATCAGTGTTGATCTGAGATCATCTGTCACCTAGACTTGTGACATCAGATGACAATGGGGACCAGGTTTTTCTACTCCCAGAATATTTCAATACTAGTCATTGTATTTACATACAAATAAAACATCACATATGACAAAGAAGGGCTGCAAAAAATTCTGAAATTGGCTCCAATACTGGTTCTAGTGTGGTCAACTCAGAAAATGATGAGCCACAACTTATCCACTAATTACTGGGCCCCCTTATTACAATACCCACATCTCTTCACAAGTTTATGAGCAAATTAGTGTTACCTACAGAAAAAGGAATAAGTTGACCAGATTCTGGTTTTTACTATGGGGCACATGTTCTCTGGGCAATAAACTGTGCTCTCTATTTAGAAGACTAATATCAATTCTATATTAAAAATTTAAATTTTTCTCCCCATCAATTAGGTCTTGACAACAAATTTCACAGCTT
>JAQZBX010031508.1:0-26286 GCA_029593785.1 Cabassous unicinctus | reverse complement strand
AAAAAAAAAAAAAAGAAAGTAATGCAGGCAAGCATTTACAAGATCTTGTAGTGGAAATGGTTTCATAAACTTTATGAGCAACGAAAGAAAAAAATAGCCAAATGGGACCTCCTCAAAATTAAAAACTTTTGTATTTTAAAGGAGTTTGCTAAGAAAGTAAAAAGGCACACTACTCAATGGGTGAAAATAGATAAGGGCCTAATATCCATCATATATAAAGAAATCTTACATCTCAAAAATAAAAAGACGAACCCATTTAAAAAATGGGCAAGTGATTTGAACAGACACTTCTCCAAAGAAGGCATACAAATGGCTACCTGATCAAATAGAGTGGCAAGACTCTCTAGAGTACATAGGCAGTGCCTAATAAAAGAAAAAAGAACAATACACCAAGCCCTTGATATTAACGCTTGTAATTATGAACTTTATTCTTGTAAAATTGAAACTTAGTCTAATAATATCTATTGCCTAAAAGTTTACACCTGAAATCCTCCTTGTTACTCAAATGTGGCCTCTCTCTCAGCCAAACTCATCAAATAAATTCACTACCTTCCCCCCGGCGTGGAACATGACTCCTGGGAATAAGCCTCCCTGACACCAAGGGATTAGTACCAAGCACCAACCAGCAATAAATTTCGAAAAAGACCTTGACCAAAAGCAAGAAACATAAAATTCAAAAGAGTTTTTACAGGTAAGAGATTTCAAAGTGAGTCAGGAGGTCATTCCAGAGGCTACACTTGTAAACGTCTCAGGCAGATCTCACTAACCGCCACAGTAAACAAAGTCTCAAACAGAGGTGCTCCCAAGGGCTCTAGAGACATCCAGACACTGTAAGCAAGGCACACAATCCCATGAAATCAGCACCCTGTCACTGGACCTTACCTTGGAATATATGATAATCTGTTTCCCCAACGTAACAGGAGTTAGACTCATTTATAATTTCCCTACACATGATTTTTCTACCCCTTTTATTTGAACCTATAATTAGCACTATACCCATTAAATATATGTCCCACAGACTTATATCTTCAGTCTGTTCATAGGCCGGTTGAGCCCTGAATATCAGCAGACTTGCAGCCAACACCTGCTCTCCAGTTCATCAGACCTGCCCCAGACAATGAATAAATGATGATGATGGACAACCCCCATCACAAAAAAGCAAAGAGTATCTACAACTGCAAGCAAAACAGTTCCTTCCATCTGCTCCATAAGATCTAAGGCCCCTCTCAATCTGAAGCGAGCGGGCATCACCATCCCAAAATCCTCAAAACTGAGGAATGAACAAACATAAGGGAGGAATGCAACCATGGACCAAAGTAGAACTATTATTATTGTAGTAATGGAGAACTTGTAACATTGATATAATGACAGTGGTTAACAGATGTTCTGAGGTGAGGGAGAGAGAAGAATAGGTAGAACATGGGGCATTTTTAGGGCATCAGAATTATTCTGCATAGTATTGCAATGATAGATACAGGTAACTATACATTTTGTCAAAACCTATAAAATCATACCATACAGCACTAAGTGTAAACCATAATGTAAACTATAGACCATGGTTAGTAGAAATGCTTCAATATTTGTTCAATATACCACACTAATGTTAGATGTTAATAAGGGAAACTATGAGATGGGGAGAGGGTGGGTTATTTGGGAATCCCCTATATTTTCGAGGTAACTTTTCTGTAATCTAAAACATCTTTAAAAATAAAGTTTGAAAAAAAAAAAAAAAAAGTCTGTTCTTTCTATCCAAAGGATCAGGACAAGGCAGTCTAACTAAGCAGAAAACTTTTTGACAATAACTGCTGTACTCCATCTAAACATCAAAAACAAAATGA
This sequence comes from Cabassous unicinctus, assembly GCA_029593785.1. Classification (NCBI taxonomy): domain Eukaryota; kingdom Metazoa; phylum Chordata; class Mammalia; order Cingulata; family Chlamyphoridae; genus Cabassous; species Cabassous unicinctus. The sequence continues at coordinate 24,448 of JAQZBX010031508.1, read as the reverse complement.
TGGTGCCACCATTACACACACTAGCGAAGGCGAAGTGGGGAGCGGGAGCCTACAACTCTATCTTAAAAATGCTTTAACACAGCACCCAACACCACCACTAAGGTGCAGTAAGGTGCAGTCAAAGAAGACTAAGTAGGAAGACAAGACTTTTATCCCGTCCTGGTTTCAAACGAAAATCATTCACAATACCAAGAACCAGAAAAATCTCAAACTGAATGAAAACAGACAATCAAGAGATGCCAACACTAAGTTGACAATGATATCAGAATCTTTAAAAAGATTTTAAAGCAGCCATGATAAAAACGCTTCAATGAAATAATTAAAAACATACCTGAAACAAATGAAAAAAATAGCCTCAGCAGCAAAGAAATAAGGTCTCAGGAAAGAAAATATATATATATATAGAATAATCAAAAGGAAATTTTAGAGATAAAAAACATAATAACCAAAATAAAAAGTTCAGTTGATTGGCTTAACAGCAGAATGAAGGGGACAATGGAAAGATTGAATAAATTGGAAAATAGAACAATAGCAATCATACAATTGGAACATCAGAGAGAAAACAGACTGAAAAAGAGAAAAATAACAGAGTCTCAGGGACCTAATGGGCCATAATAAAAGATCTAACACTTGCGTCATCAAAGTCCAAGAAGAAGAAAGAAAGAGCTGAAAAATTAATAGAAGAAATAAAAGATGAAAACTTCCCAAATTTTACAGAGAAATAAACTACAGATTCAAGAAATGGTACAAACCCTAAACAGACTAACAAAAAGAAATCAAGACCAAAACACATAATAATTAAACTTCTGTAAACCAAAGGCAAAGTATTTAAATCAGGCAGAGGAGAACTACACCTTGTCTTTAGGAGGAAAAACAATTACAATGACATTGAATTTCTCACCAAAAACTATAGAGTTCAGAAAAAAAGTGTCACAATATTTTCAGGTGCTGAAAGAAAAGAAATGTAAACCAAGAAACCCATGCCCAGTAAAAATGTCCTTCAAAAATGAAGGGGAGGTAGGAGCTATTAGAACACTAGGAACAGAAGGAAACTTCCTCAACATAATAAAGGGCATATATGAAAAGCCCACAGCAAATATCCTATTTAATGATGAAAGACTGAAACCTTTCCCTGATCAAGAACAAGACAAATATGCCCACTGTCACCACTGTTATTCAATAGTGAACTAGAAGTTCTTGCCAGAGCAATCAGGCAAGAAAAAGAAATAAAAGGCATCCAAGTTAGAAAGAAAGAAGTAAAACTTTACCTATTTGCAGATGATGTGATCCTATATACAGAAAAACTGAAATAGCTACAACAAAGCTCCTACAGCTAATAAATGAATTCAGCAAAATGGTAGGGTATAAGGTCAACACCCAAAAATCAGTAGTGTTTTTATAACAAGTAATGAACAACTGGAAGAATCAAGAAAAAATTTCCATGCACAAAAGCAACTAAAAGAATAAAATATCCAGGGAAAAACATCTAACCAAGAATGTAAAGGACTTGTACACAGAAAATTAGAAAGTACTGCTGATAGAAATCAAAGAAGACCTAAATAAACAGAAGGACATTCTGTGTTCTTGGATTGAAAGGCTATCATTAAGATGTCAATACTACTCAAATCAATTTATAGATTAATGCAATCCCAATCAAAATTCCAACAACCTTCTTTGCACAAATGGAAAAGTCAGCCATCAAATTTATACGGAATGGTAAGGGGCCCCAAATACCTAAAGCCATCTTGAAAAAGAAGAATGAAGTTGGAGAACTTGCATTTCCCGATCTTAAAACATATTATAAAGCCAATTAATCAAAATGCCATGGTACTGGTACGATGACAGACATATCAAACAATGGAATCAAATTGAGAGCTCAGAAATCAACCCTCACATTTATGGCCTACTGATTTTTGGCAAGGTGGCAAAGACCACTAAATTGGAAAGAACAGTCTCTTCAACAAATGGTGCTGGGAAAACTGGATCTCCATTTCCAACAAAAAGAAGGAGCACCCTTACCTCACACCACATATAGAAATCAACTCAAAATGGATCAAATACCTAAATATAAGACCTAGATCTATCAATTTCCTAGAAGAAAATGCAGGAAAGCATCTTCAAGACCTTCTGTTATACTTTATACCCAAAGCACAAGGAACGAAAGAAAAAATAGATAAATGGGACATGACCAAAATTTAAAACTTTTACATTTCAAAGGATTTTATTATGAAAATAAAATGCCAACCTATACAATGGTAGAAAATATTTGGAAACCACATATCTAATAAAGGTTTAAAATCCAGAATACAATGCGAATATTCTCGCTGTCCTGATTTTGTGATAATCAGCATAGGCTAAACATTCGCTATACTAGAAACCATGCATGTGTCCCCAGACCTAGTTTTTCTCCCTAGGTCTGGTTTTTAGAATACTGGTGTTAAACCAAGCCTGATTTATTATATGACCATCCTGTATGGGAAATGACTGTAACTCTAGGTATCTTCGGTCAACCTTAAGAGATAGAGCAGGGGGACAGATGTGGCTCAAATGGTTGGGTGTCCATCTCCCACATGGAGGGATCTGGGTTCGATCCCCAGGACCTCCCAGTAAAAATTAAAAAAAGAAAAGTATAGAAGGCGCACAGGCCGCCAGGCCCCGTGTGCGGGTGCGCCGTCAGGCCCCGCTGAGCCTTGCAGCAAGATGATGACATAACAGGAGAGTGATACAAGGGAGAGCCAAGATGAGAGGCGCCAAAAAACAAGGAACTGAGGTGGTGCAGGTGGTGGGACGCCTCTCTCCCACACTGGAGGTTCCGAGGATCAAATCCTGGTGAAGAGAGGAGAAGGATGAGAAGTGAGGGCAGGAAACAGACAAAGATCGCCCAGTGAATGGACACAAAAACAGCAAAAATGGGGGGGTGGGGGGGTAAAAATGGATAAAAGGAAATTAAAAAATAATAATAGGGAGGCGGGTGTGGCTCAGTGGATGGAGCCCCAGTTTGCCATATGGGAGGCCCGGGTTCGCGTCCCGAGGCCTTCTTGTGAGGGCACGCCGGCCTGAGCGGTGCGGTGGGCTGATGCAGCAACCTCAGGGCAGGAAATGGGTGTGGCACAATGGATAGAGCACCCATTTACCATATGAGAGGCCCCGGGTTTGCTTCCCGGGCCTCCTTGTGAGGGCAGGCCGGCTCGCGCGGCGCCGTGGACTGATGTGGCAAGACCTCACAGCAAGGGGGAGATAAGCAGACACGGAGAGGACGCGCAGCGAATGGACACAGCAGCACGGGCAGCGAGGGGGGGATAAATAAATTAAATAAATAAATCTTTTAAAAAAAATAATAATAATAATAATAATAATAGGTTGGGGGAAAAATACAGCAATTGTAAGGAATGGACTATAGTTAGTACTGTAGTAATATTTTGATGATATTCTTTCAGAATTTCTAACAAATGTTTCACAGCAATGCAAGGTGGGGTGATGTATGGGAGCCCTGCATGATGATATGCATGTTTGTTTGTAAGTTTACAACTTTCACTATACACTTATTGTTTACATATGTTCATGTATGAATGATATACGTCAATAAAATTTTTTTTAAATCCAGAATACATAAAGAAATCCTACAACTTAACAAAAAGACAAACAACCCAATTTAAATATAGGCAAAACAATTTATCTCTCTCCAAAGCAGATATACAAATGGCTAAAAAGCACATAAAAAGATGCTCAACATAATCAACCATCAGGGAAATGCAATCAAAACCACAATGTAATACCATTTCATATCCATTAGAATGGATACTCTTAAAAAAAAAACATAAAATAACAAGTGTTGGAGAGGATGTGGAGAAATAGAACACTCATTCATTGCTGGTGGCAATTTAAAATGGAGCAGCTGCTGTGGAAGAGAGTTTGGCAGTTCCTCAGAAAGCAAAGTATAGAACTACCATATGATCTGGCAATGCCACTACTAGGTATATACCCAAAAGAACTGAAAGCAGGGGCTCAAACAGACATGCACACCAATGTTCAAAGAGGCATTATTCACAATTGCCAAGAAATGGAAGAAACCTATGTGTCCCTCAACCAGTGAATACATAAATAAAATGTGATATATACATACAATGGAATATTATTCAGCTGTAAAAAGGAATTAACTCCTGATGCATGTGACAACTTGGATGAATCCTGAAGACATCATACTGAGTGAAATAAGCCATAAACAAAAGGACAAATATTGTATGATGTCACTGATTTGAAGAGATTAAAATAAGGAAACTCACAGAGTCTGAATCTAGAACATAGGTTACCAAGGGACGAGGTGGGAAAAGGAATGGGAAGTCAAGGCTTAACATGTACAAAATTCCTATTTGTAATGGTGGAAATATTTTGGTAATGGATGTTGGTGATGGTATGACAATGTAGTGAATGCAATTAACAGCACTGAAATATATATCTTAATATGATTAAAAGAGGAAATGTTAAACTGTATTTATAACAGAATTTAAAAAAATCCATGGACCTACACTATACAGTGAACCCTAAGCTAAAACATGGATTTTAATTAATAGTACAATTATAAAAATGTGCTTTCAATAGTGGTAACAAATGTTCCACACCATTGCAAGGCGTTAGTGGTGGGGTGGTATATGGGAATCCTGTATTTAATGCATGATTATTCTGTAAACCCACAACTTCTCTAATAAAGAAAAAAAAAAAAAATGTTAAACAAACAAACAAAAAAAAATCAAGACATTCTCTGATAAAAGAAAACTAAGAGAATTTGTCACCAGCAGATATAGCCTAAAGTTCTCTAAACAGAAAAAAAGTCATTTAAGCAAAAATATGGGTAAATACAATAGGCTTTCCTTTCTCCTCTTCAGTTTTATAGATTATGTTTTAGCATTAAATAAAAATATATAACATTGTCTGATATGGTTCTAAATGCATGCACAGGAAATATTTAAGACAATAATATTATAAACAGGGAGGGGAAGAGCAAGTAAAGGAAGGCAAGGTTCCTATATTTCACTCAAACTGGTAAAATGATCATGGTAAAGTATAATAAGTTTACATATATATGTAATCAATACTGAGAAAAAACACTAAAAAAGCTATACAAAAAGATACACTCAAATACACTATACATAAATCAAAATGGAATTGAAAAAATGTTCAAGTGAGTGACAAGAATATAGGAAAAAGAAAACAAAGAAACAAAAAATAGAGACTGAGCAGAAAACAAAAAGTAAAATAGCAGACTTAAGCCCTAACATATCAATAATTACATTAAATGTAAATATGTTAAATAGGCCAAATAAAAGACAAAGATTGGCAAAGTGCATTAAAAAACATGACCCAATTACATATATCTAAAAGACATTCATTTCAAATACAATGATACAGGCAGGCTGAAAATGTAAGTGGAAAAAGATATACCATGCAAATATTAATGAATGGAAAGCAGGAGGCTATGCTATAATATCAGATAAACTAGACTTCAAAGAAAATTACTGGAGACAAAGATGGACTTTCCGAATGATAAAATGATCAATTCACCAAGAAGACAACAATCCTAAATGTATAACAACGGGCTGTCATAAGGATTAAAAGATGAGCTAAAGAATGGGAGAAAATATTTGCAAACCTCACAGCCAACAGGAGACTGGTATCTAGAATATATAAAAAAAATTCTCAAAACCCAACAGTAAAAAAAACAAACAATCCAAATAGTACATGGGCAAAAGTTATAAAGGGACATTCCAATGAAGAAAATGCACAGATGGAAAATGACCACAAGATGTTCAACATCATTAGCCACAAGAGAAAGGCAAATTAAAACCACAATTCACTATTACTACACACCTATGAGAATGGCTAAAATTAAAAACTGTACAACACCAAATGCACTCAAGGATACAGAGAACCTAGATCACTCATACATTGCTGATGGGACTATACAATAGTACAACCAGTCTGGAAAGCAATTTGACAGTTTCTTTAAAAAACTGAACACATAACTAACATACAACCCAGCAATTGCATTCCTGGGCATTTATCACAAAGAAATGAATACTTTTATTCACACAAAAACCTGTGCATGAATGTTTATACCAGCTTTATTTATAATAGCCAAAAACTGGAAAGATCCCAGATGCTTTTCAATGGGTAGATGGTTAAACAAACTGTTGTGCATACATACCATGAAACACTACTCAGCAATAAAAAGAATGGAACTATTGATATACACAACAACCTGGATGAATCTCCAGAGAATTATACAGAGTGAAAAAATGGCCAATCCCAAAAGTTTACATGCAACACTCTTAAAATGACAAAATTACAGAAATGGAGAACAGATTTGTGGTTCTCATGGGTTAAGGAGGGGAGTGGGGACAGGATAAAAAGTAGATGTGGCTATTAAAGGGCAACATAAGAATCCCTGTGGTGATGGAATTATACTGTATTTTAACTGTTATCAATATCAATATCCTGGCAGTGACATTATACTATAGTTTTGCAAGATGTTACCATTTGGGGAAACTGGGCAAAGAGTATACAGGTTCTCTCTGTAATATTTATTACAACTGCATGTGAATCTAAAATTATCCCAAAGAAAATTTTTAATTAAAAAAAAAAAAACAACAATGGCATTGACACAAATTTGTTTTACATATATAACAGCAGACAACTTTCTATAAAAGCCATTTACTAATTAACATGATAGTTACTCCAAAGGCCCTCTGATTTTGATGAATCAGCAACTCTAATAATGAAATATGCCTCTGGAGTAATAGTTGATAGATTATAAATACTGGTTTTTCATATACCAATCACCTTGTTTTTAAGAAATGCATAGAATCTAGAAACCTTGTATCCCCCACAAAACACATGATGGCAAACCTACAAGGGTATTAAGGAGTAGGAAGGACTGGATCCTACCTTGTATTAGGCAGTACTGTATAGAATGCTCTCTACTTTCCTCAACCCTCCTGTCCCACTCTACAAAACCCCTACAAACAACACTCAAGCAGACACAACCCTTACTTCTGGCAACTCCTACTTATACTATAAAATCAGGATTTGTTGGTCACCTTCCCTGAAAAGTTTCTCTTCCTTATTCCTGACCTTCATCACCTTAGGCTGCATTAATTGCCCCTGCCTGGTAATCCCATTATACTCTGTACATATTTCTGTCATTCGAATTAGCACATTACCTTTAAGGATCAGTTTTTCTGTCTCTCCCACACTGAACTATAAGCTTAAGACCAAAAACTATAGTAAAATTCATTTCTGTGCCCCCAGTATACAGCTTATTACCTGATATAGGAGATACACAATAAATATTTGCAAAATATAAATAAATCTGTTAAGCATACTGTCTAGTTATTATATTCTGCCATATTCAAAAAATGTACAACTGTGATCGTTTTGGTAAGGCCCAGTGGTATCTAGAATATTCTGCTCTCAATATCTAAGGAGTAACAGAGCAACTGTTCAACTGTTCTATTGTACCCACAACGAAACATATAAGGGAACTCTGGATGTTCTGGATAAGCTTATTCTTACCTGCCATCTCTGATGAGCTCTTCAGCTGACTCGATCAGCTTATTAAGTTTCTTTACTTGTTTATAGTGTGCAAAACACCGTTTATGATCCTGGTCAAGTTTAAGACATTCACGAACTTCACTGCTCATGTATTTGAAAAAAGGAAAATAATACAAGTGAAAATAATAAGTGGTTTATCCATACCAAATACAGAAATCACAACAAAAGGTATCTTTTGTTTGTAACTGTAAACAAAATATACTAATTTAATATTTACTGCACAGGTTTAAGTGACACTCCATGCACACACTTATTAATTCAAATTAAAATGTTTTATGTAGAGCTATACAGTTAATCCTCCACTTTGTTTATGCAAATATAATAATCTTCCTGTTTAATAAGCATACTTGGTGAAAATAAATTATGTAGAATTAGAATAACTTACTTCTGGCAACTCCTACTTATACTATAAAATCAAAAAATACATAAATGTACATAAAATAGAAAAAGTATGGACCACCATAATTTTATTAATTTAAAACTAAAATTATAAAGAAGATGGGAGTGATTATCTTACTGCCAAACAACATAAACAACTCAGTTGTGTATGTCAATAGAACTGACCTCAGGGACAGTTCATGGTCTCCTAGTTGGTAGTACAGTTTGCTGATTTTATAAAAGGCCTCGGTATTATCATTCTTCAATTTGGATGCAGCTTTTAAGTCACTTATAGCTTTCCTAGGTTCCCCTTCTTTTACAAAACATTCAGCTCGAAGTTCTCGTAGTTCTGCATCCCAAACACAAACCTTGAGAAACAGAAGAACTAGACTTTAAGAAACAGCAAATTATGCATTCTTACTTGCAGTTCAGATATTTCATCATCTACCTATAATTATCAACATAAAACATTTCATTAATGTGATGACTTCTATGTTGTAAATGTAGAAAAAAAATTGGTACAATTTAGGTGTACAAAAAAGGAAAACCAACTCCAAATAACTTCTCTAAGGATATCTTTTAAATAAATCTTACTGAAGGAAAAAACAATAAAAAGGCCCTTTTCCTACCTCTTTTTGATTATATAATTCTAAAACTTCAAAAATAAGAAAACATACCATTTACAATTAGATTATTGTTCCTAATGAATTATATTTGATTCTGAAGAGAAAATTCTGTACAGATTTTTTTTTACTTTAATCAACATTTTTAGTTTCTATTAGAAAAATAAAATAGAGGTTCCAAACTAGCAAAATAATTTTATTCTATTAACTAAATGAAATTCTTTTCTAAAATGTCACCTCTTTGAAATTAAATCATCATATCAAAGAAAGAAGAGAAAAAAATGTGACAAGGTAGAAGGCTGAGGCTTCACCATGCCTATTTTATCAATAAGTCCACAATTTTTAGTAAACATATTAATATTCTTCAAAACATAAACCCAAAAGCTCACCAAAAAGGCCTGAGGAAGTATCTTTACATATTTCATCAAGCTGTTCTAAAGTAATATCAACTTTTTACATGTATTATGATATTAATATCAACATTATAAGTAAATTAAATATCACAGACAATTCCATTATCTAGGTCAAAACAGATATTCTAACTACTAGAGATAAAAATTATAACTTTCTATTTTTCTAATAAAGCATTAAGAAAATAATTTAGCAAAATGTGTATTCCACGAAATCACATCATGTGATTTTAACTGTAAAATGATCAAAAAAATACTCATCCCACATACATCACAAGTTTACAGCCAAGTTTAAATGAAACTGTACATAAAAGCACAATGAAAATGATATATAAATACAAAGTATGACTGCTTCCTTCTGAGAATTTTAGTAAAATTACTTCTGAAGCCATTTGTTACTAAATCCGTAGGAGGTGAGACAACTCTATACTCAAATTTCCCTATATGGAACCCTCTGGATATCACCAACTCTTCATCTACCATCCCTAGAAACTTCTCACTCTAAACACTCCAAACATTTTTTTCATTTTTCTTCAATGAACTCTTTCATCTTTTAACCCATTCTTTAACCTTTAATATTTTCTAACAAAAAAATAAAACAAAATAATAAAATAAAACCAAAATAGCAAGTTATACACAAAAATATGTAACTCCCACTCCACAATACGTTCAGTACACTTACTGAAAACTTCAGTTCCACATTTTGTTCTATGTGAACATAAAGTTGAAAGCACAAGAACCAATATGAGTTTATCCTACGTTTCTTGTGATGTATAAATGACAAACTGAATAAATATTCCTTACAGTAAAAAGCAGTTAAGTATTAGGCTTATCAACCTCAGCATCAAAAAAACTTACCTCTAAAATCTTATCAAGGAAGGTTATAGCAGCAGTATAATCTGCGCCTTCAAAAGCATAAAGTGCTTGTGAACGCAAACGTTGCATTTCATCAGATTTTATAAGTTGGGACTGGGCTTCCTTTTCTTCATTTTCACTTGGATTAGATTTGAGCTATAAGAATAGTAAGAAATTAAATGGGGATTTAAGTCTCTTAAATCTTATATCTATAATATGCACAAAGATATGACTAAGACAGATACTTACATTCACTGGGGAAAAGGAGTAAAGAGACTGACTAAACTGGCTTGTCCGATGACTTACTCCCTGGTGCTAATCACCATGAGAAGAAGCAGTGAAGACATCTTCATTTCCACCAACACAATATACAAGAAATAGCAGAGGATATAGAGTCCCTCAAAAGTTACTAGGAAGCAGATATACTTAGGAATGTGAACGGGTAGAACAGAGAACGAAGGAGAACAACTTCCTCACTTCCTTATAAATAGCTCTGCAAGCAGATTAACTTGAGTTTCACAACTATTTTGCCTTGTAGTTATATTTCCTAAGTATTTATTTCTATAAATTCTGTACAGATTTTAAATTCTGTACAGTAAAATAATTTTGTAAAATAATGAAAAGTAGAAACTGAGGGACAGTGGAGTTTTTTTTAAATGACATTATAGATAGAAAAATATTTGATACTGGGGGGATTAGGTACAATATAAAGGAAGAAATTAAAGGAAAAAATACAGATGAAGTACATTTTTAAAAGGCTCATGACATGGTGTTAAGAGGTTTGCACATTGCCCTCCTCTTCTTGGTTTAATTTTATCAAGGTATAATTTATATATCATAAAATTCATCCATTTGAGCATACAATTTGATGATTTTTAGTAAATATGCTAAATTGTGCAACCATCATCACAGTTTTAAAACATTGCCATGACCCCAGTAAGATTCCCTGTGTTTGTCTGTAGGTAATACCCACTCCCAGCCCTAGTGTACACTGACTCTTATTTTCTTCCTCCAGATGGAAAATCTTGAGCTTAATTGTCAGAAAAGTCAAGTGCCTTCATGGAAAAACTAGTGATTTATCCTGGAATTTTTTCCTTTAATATTACATGTATTCTGACTAAGTAGGGAATTGTAAATGGCAGTTGATGGGTTTCAGCTTTGGATAAGATACACACAAGGGGAGGGTATTTCTAGAAATCATCTCTTTCCTTCAATGGACCTAGTGTACTCCTTCCCATTTTAATAAATTTATTTTTTAAAAACACTCCCACCACTCATCTGGTGGGAGAGACCACTCCAAATAAGAAACCATAAGAAAATTATTTCTTGGCAGAGCATCTGTATTTTTTTTGCCCCCTGGGTATCTTAGGTATTCTATTTTATCAGTTTTAATCCTCAGCTTTTGAAGGAATGAATAACTCTCAAAGTATAATATTTATAGGTAACTAGAAATATGTAACTTCAGCTCACACTCCTGAATGACTGAATGATCCAGTAAAGGGTGTTGCTGTGGGGCCATGGCATGCGTGTCTGTTTTATCATCCTTGAATCTTGAATCCTCCTTAAACATCACATTTGAAAGAGTATGAATGTGCATGTACTGTCACTTTCCTCTGGGTAAAAGTAGAAGTTTATTGACAACTTGTATTCTATAATGTACCCCATTGCCCCTATTTGGTTAGACTCTATTAGAAACTGTCTCTGCTGGATGGAATTTGCATCTTTTTCTTCCAAATTTTAGAATCTTGTCTCTTCTACACACTTTTCCTTATTGGATGGTGGGAAGAAGCAGCCCCTAAATCTTCAATTTGACAATGGAGGGCTCAAAGTACTGATGCTCAGACATTGGGAATGGGAAAAGAGGAATAAAATCAGGTTATCTGGGTGTCATTGGTGACCAGAGGGAGGTGGTGATAAGGAGATTCTCTCAAGGGGGTAAGGAAAGAATCAGAGAAGCAAACTAAAGACTTGCTTATAAACTTTAGTTTCAAAGAGGATTAAATGAGATGATTTTTACACTTACCACAACTTCGTTGACTCACCTCAATCAATCTCTCATTATCTAGGATTTTTACAGAAGGAGATTGGTGGATCATGCTAACATTTCCCTCTATGATTTTTTATCATGTTTCTTGATATCCCTTCCTACCTTAGTGCTTTCACATTTCTAACCTTTTAGCCAAACCCCAACTATGACAATATTTTATTTCTCACTTCTCACCATTCTCTGTGGTCACTGAGCTTTAGATAAAAATCCCTAATAGCTATGGGATGCATGCTTGTTGGAAAAGGTACCCTTCCCTTTAATCAGACTATACCTCTACTTCTGGCAGCTCAAATAAAAACATGGGTGGGCAATAGTGGTAGGCAGACTTCTGAGAGGGCCCACAATGATCCTCACCTCTTGGTTTTACTATACAAAAGTAATACTGACTCTAGGTATATACCCAAAAGATTGAAAACAGGGAATCAAGCAGGTACTCGTACACTGAAGTTCAGAACAGCATTATGCACAATAGCCTGGAATTGGAAACAACCCAAGTGACCATAAACAGATGAGTGGATAAATAAAATGTGGTATATACATACAATGGAATATTATTCAGCCATAAAAAGGAATAAAGCAGGAGTGGATGTGGCTCAAGCAATTGAGCTCCAGCCTTCCACACAGGAGATGCCAGGTTTGGTTCCCGGTGCCTCCTGAAAAAACAAACAAGCAAAACAAACGAAAAAACCAACTCCAGGAAGCCCATGTGGCTCAGTGGTTGAGGTCCAGCTTCTACATATGAGGTCCCGGGTTCAATCCCCAGTACCTCGATAAAAATTTTAAAAAAGGAAGCTCTGATACATGCATCAACATGGATAAACCTTGAAAACATACTAAGGGAAAAAAAGCCAGACACAAAAGATCTTATATGAAATATCTAGAACAGAAACAGAAAGTAGCTTAGAGGTCACCAGGGGTTGGTAGAATGGTGGAGATGGGTAATTACGGCTTAGTGGCTACAGAGCTTCTATTTTGGGTGATGAAAGGTTTTGGTAGTAGATGGTGTTGGAAATTACATTATGACATCATAAATGTAATTTTTTTTTAAACTTTATTTATTTCTCCCCACCTCATTGTTTTTGCACTCGCTGTCTGCTCTCTATTCTTCTGTGCCTGCTTGTCTTCTCTTTAGGCAGCACTGGGAACCAAACCTGGGACCTTCTGGGGTGGGAGAGAAGCGCTCAATCTCTTGCGTCACCTCAGCTCCCTGGTCTGCCGCATCTCTTATTGTCTCTCCTGTGTCTCTTTTTGTTGCATCATATTTTTGTGTGTGTTTTTTTTTGTTTTTTATCCATGTGTCCTAGGCATGAACCAGGCATGGGCATGATACAAAAGCCAAGCTGGGATAAACAAGGGCTTGCTCTGTCCCTGGCTGATATGAGATGGGCACCACCATACCAAATGCCGTGCTACCCAGGCCAGGGAGGTGTTGCGTCATCTTGCTGCACCAGCTCTCTGCGCGGGCCAGCTCTCCCATGCAGGCCAGTTCTCCATGTGGGCCAGTACTCCACGTGGGCTAGCTTGCCTTTCACCAGGGGGCCGTGGGAATCGAACCCTGGACCTCCTATATGGTAGACGAGAGCCCAATCTCTTGAGCCCCATCCGTTCCCCCATAAATGTAATTAATGACACTTAAAAATGATAAAATGTGCAAATTTTGTGTTATACACATATCACAATACAAAAAAATTAGGAAATTAAAATAATAATAATGACTAGTGAAAAATTTGATTTTTACCCACAATAAAAAAAATTAAAAAAATAATAATAATAATAATGACTAATATGAATGGCAAAAAAAAAAAATAGAACTAAAATATTAAAAAAACAATAGTATCCCAGTCAGGGGCTAGCTGATTGAGTTAAAGCAATCTAAGGTCCTTGTACTTTATGGAAGCTAAAGAATTAATTAGCTTTAAACTTCATTAAGTATGCACATTTAAAATTCCTGGAGTAATGATTAAGAGAAAAAGACATAATATGTTTAACAGTATAGAAAGAACAGAATAAAGAAGAAAAGCCTAAATAAATTCAGGGTATGGAGAAGAAGGGAAGAGAGGGGTATACTGATAGGGAAAAAAAAGTTGGATAATCAGAATCCCACAGAAATATAGAAAATACACTTTCATGTACCAATCATGTTAGCAAAAATTATACTACCTGTTATATCAAGTGTTGTTGAAGATATAGAGCACGTAGAACATTTCTATGCTGCCGGAAGGAGTATAAATTAGCACAACTACTTAACCGACAGTGCCTAATTGCTCTGCCAGGATGAAAATCCCCATAACCTTCAAAATAGCAATTACCCTCTTAGGTATATACCCTATAGCAGGAATTCTCAAAGTGTGGATCAGGAACCCTTGCAGTCCCATTAAGGACCCTTTCATGGGTTGTGGGACAAAAGTATGCATGAATAAAAGATATAGAGCCCATTCAAAATGCAAGAAGAAAGAAAAAGGATTTAATTTTAACAGTACTAAAAGCTCATTGATAAGGTTTCAGAATTCACATTTTCAACTAACCTTTAACTACTTGTGAAATTTTGATATAGTATCAAAAAATAATATTCATAATTATCTAAATCATAATTATCTAAAAAGACTATAAAATATTCTTCCTTTTCCAATTGAATGAGGCAGATTTTCTTCATGTACTTCCAACCAAAACATAAATCCCAACAGATTTAATACAGAAGCATATGAGAATCCAGTTATCTTCTATTAAGCTAGACACTAAAGAGATTTGCAAAAATGTAATCTCTATTACTAATTTTGTTTTTGTTTTAGAAATCAGTTATTTTTTACACAAAAGTTATTTATATTAACATGTAGCAAAATTTTATTCTTGTGATTTTTAAATTAGTTTTTAAATTTTTCATTTTAATTTCTAATACAGCAAATATTGATAAACAAAAGCACCTTGGAGTCCTCAATTTTTAATAGTATAATGGGGTCCTGAGATCAAAGTTCAAGATGCTGCACAAGGTAAATGGACAAGAATGTTCACCGTACTTAGCACAGAATAAGAGATAAAATCCTTGTTAAACTCATAAATAACACCAAACAGAAATGAAACAGGAAAATTAAGTCTATAGCTAATTTTCCTTAATTGTAACACACAAAATAATATTTTCAGAGTTCTAAAAGACTCTCTTGCTCCAGGATGAAGCTTTTAATTAAACCAACCCATTATTTCAAGTCCCTTCTCCTCCAAGCTTTCCTATTTCATGCCACGGTAGAAAACGCCTTTCTCTAAATGTTTAGAGACATTTAAAAATGGAAGTAAGCTAAGAAATTAACTTACCCAATCAACTCTTTTATTTGAAAAAACTGAGTTCCACAAATGCTAAGCAACTTGCCCAGCATCCCACAGCTAACCAGGAGAAAAAGTGAGTTAAGACCTGAGTCTCCCCAATGTCTGATTATAGTTAATGAAATGTCCTTTGTATTATGTTGGGAACTATGTGACTAATATGGTAAAGAAGTGACAATTTAAAAAAAAAAAAAGTGGTCAGGTTTTAACATTTTGATAAATAGGATCATGGGAAACTGAAACAATATTTAGTTCCTTACTTAATGAAAGTGACAATGAAATACTTTAAAAATAAAGAGAGGCAGTAGCATGGTGGTAAAATTAAAAAAAAATAAAAATGAAAAAAGACCTGGGTCTCCTGATCCAGTTATATATTGTTCTCAATCATATGTTACTTCCTACAATTTTATCTGTACTGTTGATTTTCCAAATGTTCAGATCTTATTTCCTCCAACTAAACTGTAAACTGCTAAGAGCAGGGTATATACCTTAATGCCAATTTTGTATACCTACTACAGGATGCTCCCTATTTTTCTATTTCATTAAACACTAAAAACATTATCTAAGTGCTAAATTTTATTGTCTCCATTTACAAATGAAGAAACTGAGTGATAATATATAAATTACAGGAAATCTCATGCTTTGGATGATAATGAAGTCAACCATGACAGCAGGAAACATTTATTGAGAGCTTTCTATGCTCCAGGCACTATTCTAAATTAAACTTAAAACTCTACAGAATAGATCAGATTATCTCCATTTAACACAGGAGAAAACTGTGGCTTAAAGTCATTTCCAGAGCCTACAATCTTTACTATTTACTCTTATGTGCACTCCTTCCAAACTCAGACATAGAACTCTCTACTTGACATCTCCAATGGTACATCTAAAAGTGATCTCAATAACATGGCCAAAATAGAACTCTACTTCCCACCTCAAACCAATTTCCCCCCAGTTTACCTCTTCAATAAAAGGTCCCACTTTATTATTTTAACCAAATCCAGTGAGTCATTCTAAATTCTGCTTTCCCTTACTAATAGAGTCTGACTCCATTTTTTGATGTTTGACTTTTGGCAGCTTTTATGCTTCATCCCTCATTTTTCCCCTTCTGCCCCACATTTGAGCAGCTTATTAAAAAGCCCAGTTCTCCCTCCTTTGCCACCAGGAATTTCAAACCACAAAAGCTCCTCCTACATGTGGAAACCCCCACACCAAACCCACCCCCTTACCACAATAAAAACTCCAAGCCAATGTCATTTCCAAGTTCTCTCAAGCCATTTTCAGACCACCTTAGAAAGCCAGCCCTGATTTCCCCATTAAGTGAGTAAAAAACCTTTTCATACCCTCTTGGTACATGGGTAACATCTTCAGTCTTGCCATCCAAACCAAATCTGGGGTGGCCAAAGCAAATCTTTGTGCGGTGGCCACAACAATTGGCACCATAAGCAGGATGCTAGACACTGACTGCCACCAACTGGAGTCTTTCTTTTCTTCTCTTGCTTTGACTTGTAACTGCTTTTGATGCTTGCTGGTGAGCATGCGCTTTGAATTGTTGCCAGCTGGCTAGCTTGCATTTTGAGCCATAGGAATTTGTGCCACATTTGCTAAATTCTACTGAGTCTGTTATGAACTTAACTAAACAAGAAGTTTTCATAATTGGAATTTAGGGACAAAAGTATGGGAATGGGACACTCCTTAAAATGGGTCCCAATCTAGACCTATCTGTATGTCTTGGATTGAATCATGTATCTCAAGTCCTGCTTAAGCTGTGACTGACACTAGACTCAGGGAAACAACTCTTACCCTACGGCCTATTACTGTGTGTCTCAACCAGGCATTGGCCCCCATTGTATACAGCATCCAGGGGAAAGACATACTCTTGTGCAATATATCCACCCACATAGGTATTCCTCACCTTAACCATCAGAGCTTTTTCACCTTGATTAAATTCTTCATGGCCAGAGCACCCATTGCCCTAAAATGTCCCATATTGGGCACAGACACTCTGACTCAATGAGTAATATATTAAAAGTAAGTCTTTGGCATTTGCAAATTGACTTTTAAAAAATGGGGACCCGTGGTCTTTCCTCCCAGTGAAAACAGCTAAAAGTCCAATGCAAAGTATTTAGTAAAGTGGTGATTATAACTACTGCTTCTCCCTTTAACAATCCAATGTGGCCTGTTCTTAAACTTGCAAAGAATGAATGGCATACCTCATAGTGATGAAAAGTAACCTTAATGCCATGGAACCCTCGTTAAGGCTTCTATACCCAATATTATCAAAATTACTGACTCCATCTAATCAGCAAATGGTAAATATTTTTTTTTATTATAGACGTGACTAACATGTTCTGTTCAGTGCCTATTTCAACAGCCTCTCAGCTGCAGTTTGCCTTCACCTCCAAAGAGACATACTACACCTTTCACCAGATACCCATAGAATACCTCAATATCCTTACCATCACACATAATCTCTGTAAGCAAGATCTTAACTGCATCCAGCTTTCTCCAAGAGCAGAGGTATGGCATTACAGTGATGACACCCTTCTCCAAGGAGATACATTTGAAACACTTATTCAGGATGTACAAAAAGTCAAAAAGCCATTGATCCATACATAGTACAAGGTTCTATTGTTTTGGCTATATTCCTAAAATTACTTGTCAAACTAAGGACTACTCCATCCCTAACACTGTCAAGAAACAGCATTGACTGTCTCAGCACCCACATGTTAAAACAAGTCCAACATCTTTTAGGCCTTTTGGGATTCTAGAGGCAACATATGCATATTCCTCATTTATAAATTTATAAATTTTACAGTTTATTATAAATTAAACTGTTACTTGCAAATCAGTCCACTTTGAATGGGGTCCCCTCCAACAAAAGGTTCTACAATCTGTCCAAACTGCAATACAACAGGCACTCCCATTAGTGTTGTCCCCACTCCCACCCACCCCCAGACTCCTTCTTTAATAACCTCTCATGCCTACTGGGGTCTCACAACTTATGATGGCTGTATGTTGCCCATATGCTTCTACAGTAAGAAACTACCTCCTCAGCCCCACGCTATAGGACATTTGAGCAGCAACTGCTGACTACATGTTGGGCTATCCTGGAAATGGAAGTTCTCAGAGGTCAAGGGCCCATGACTCGCTGTACCCAGTTTGCCATTATGCCCTGGACATGGAAGCAGCATGCCACAAGCTTGGCATGGCCACCAAGGCCTCCTTTTTACAGGAAGGAGCCAAACCTGCACCCTCTGGTATATACTTCAGGCAGTAGCAGATAGCCACCCCTCTCCTCCGTCCCTTGCTAGAAGCCATGGTGCTGGAGGAGATAACCTGGGGAACCCCTTGTAATCATCAAACAATTGAAAGGGAGTTCAGATGCTTTGTGGATAACACCGCCACCATCACATATGATAGAGCTTGCTGGAGAGCTGCTGCTCTTCATCCCTTAACAAGTCATCCCTGATAAAAGATGGGATCTAGGGTCAGCAAAATTGGCCAAATTTCAAACAGTCATCTTAGTTCCAGATGCCCTGGCCAACAGTAGGCCTCATCTGAACAATTTTACACTATTAGGCCATTTCCAATGATATGGCTATCTGGTTGGTCAATGGCAGCAATAACAATTTCTTATTCAAAGAATTGGGAATCTCATCTTCATAGATAACCAAGGTTACACATGTCCTTACACCTACCAAAGCCATAAAACAAGGCCACAACAAGACACTCCTTATCTGTTTCGATGTTCCAGACATTATTGATAGTGAACAAGGCACTCATTTCAATTCTCAGAGTACATAATGCCTTGAACAAGGCATTAAATGAACTTTCACTTTCCTTACTGGTCTCAGAGAGCAGGTCCCCAGAGCACCATAATGGCTTACTTAAACAAGTTCAAATTCAACTATATGCAATCTGGTACACTGTACTCATCAAACATCAGTGGTGAATTATAATAAGAGTCTGACTGCATTTTTTGATGTCTGATGGCAGCTTTTAAGCCTCATACCTCCCCCTTCCCCTTCTGCCCCACATATGAGTACGCTAATAAAAATCCAGGTGCTTCCTTCCTTTGGCAATAGAAGGAGATTCAAAGCACACAAAACCCCTTCTGTGTGAAGGAACCCTCACACCAGCCCCATCCCTTAACCACAATAAAAACTCCAAGCCAATCTCCTTTCCTGGCTCATTCAAGCCATTTTCAGACCAGCTTGGAAGTCCTGACCTGATCTCAGAAAGCTTCATTCAGTGAGTAATAAACATTTCCATACCCTCTTGGTATGAAGATGGTGTCATCTTGATATGTGATCCAACTTTTGGGTGGGGACCTGTATTAGTCAGCCAAAGGGGTGCTGATGCAAAGTACCAGAAATCTGTTGGCTTTTATAAAGAGTATTTATTTGGGGTAAAAGCTTACAGTTACAAGGCCCTAAACTCAAGGTTGCCTCCTTACCAAACTCTGTTGCCACGTGTTGAACGTCTGTGAGGGTTCAGCCTTTCTCTTCCCTCTTAAGGCTTCCTTGGTCCAGTTTCTGCTGATCTCAACTGTAGACTGGCATAGGGCTCATCTCTCTTCTCAGGGCTTGTTTCTTTCTGGGTTTAGCTGCTCTGTTCTCTTCACAAAGTCAGCTGTAAACTATCAGGTGAAATGCTCATCTCTCTTTCCAGGGCCTCCGCCATGTCTATGGCGCTGTCGCTCTTCCTCTATGTATCTTTCTGTGTATCTACTTCTCTGTATCTCCTTGATTGTCCATTTATATAGCCCACAAAGGGGGCAGGGACTCAAACTGAGTCACTCTACTGATGTGGTCAAATCAAAGCCCTAATCTTAACATAAGTTAATCAAAGGCATCTCAGCTGAATCTAATACAATCAAAGGGTATCACGCCCAGAGGAACAGACCAGTTCGCAAACATAATCTCTCTTTTTGGAATTCATAAATAATCTCAAACTGCCACAGAACCCATCCCACCACTATAGAGTAGTCACAACACCTTATTTCACATATCCAAAGTCCTATTGGCTGTAATCCCAGAAAATGCCCTAAATATATATACTTCTTGCTATCTCCACTGCTACTCTTCCAGGATTGTATCTTATCATAGTGAGAGGCAAAAGCTGTTAAATGGTCTTCCTGCCTCTATACTGCCATCCAATCTCATTCTGACAATAGATTATCTTCTTAAAACATATATGGCACCATGTCATTCTTGATTAAAACCCTCTAACGATTCCCACTTCTCTCAGAATAAAATCTAAATGCTCACCATGGCCAAAAAAGTCTTACATGATATGTTTCCTGCCATCTCTTAACCCTTTCGTCCTTGTTTACTACACTCCCATCTAACTGGTTACTTTCTGTTATGCAACCACAATGTCAAGGTTGCTCTCACCTCTGCTTCTGGTTCTTTGTGTGGCTGACACCATTTGATATTGAGGTTTCAGCTAAAAAGATAATACCTCGAGGAGGGCCTTGCTGATAAATTCCCCTCACCCCACCACAATCACTAAGTACATCACCCTATTTTATTCTCTATGTTAGCCTTTGTCGCTATGTGAAATTATCTTCTTTGTTTGTTCATTTAGTTTAGATTTTCCCATCCTAGAATATAAGCTCCATGAGAGCTGAAGGCTGTCTTGTTTTGCTCTATACTCCCAAGTACCTTGAAAAGTGCTTGGTACTTACTAGGTCCTCAAGTATTTTGGGAATGAAGAAAATAAGAGCTAACTGATTTATTCTAGAGAGTCACAGAAAATATATCAGTTATCTGTTTGCAGTTTGAGATGCAGGAGTTTGAAACATGTTAAGTAACCACATTAATCAAATTAGAGATTTTTAAGATCTAGTCATGCAGCAAAGAGTAAATTAAAAAAACAATTTGTTCCAACATATTTTCACATCTGACTCGAAATTTCAGAGTGCTGAAAGACGAGATTATCCATATAATCAGTAGAAGCACTTTATCCATACAATCAAGCACTTATCTCACTTCTCAGAGTTTTAGGTTGTTTTTTGTTTTTTTTTTAAGATTTATTTTTATTTATTTATTTATCTCCCCTTGCTGCTGTGCTCTCTGTGTCCATTTGCTGTGCGTTTTCTGTGTCTGCTTGTCTCCCTTTGTTGGGTCATCTTGCTGTGTCAGCTCACTGAGCCGCGCAGGCTTGGCTTGCCTTCACCACGAGGCCCTGGGAATCGAACCCGAGGCCTCCCATATGGTAAACGGGAGCCCAACCAATTGAGCCACAGCCGCTTCTCTAGGTTATTTCATACAGTACCATTTTGGTTCTCTTTGAGATCACACAGATTGAAATATAGAGTAAATGCTAGTGCAAATATCTACAGGTGGCCAAATCAACGTAAACCACTGTATTACCCATACCCTCTCCCAATTTGCATACAAACCATAGTATCTTGGAAAAGAAATGCTGAGATTATTCAGTCTTTCCTGATTTTGGAAAAAAAGAACAAGGCCCACAGAAACTTGGCTAAGTTTACAGAATTTGGTAGTGACAGGCCCTAGGACACTTTATCCAGTTATGGGCATCTGATATCTCTCATGCAGACTAAAACATATACACAAACTCTAGATCATTTCCCAACTCCTTTTTCTCTTATGAAAACCATCCTTCTCTCCTAGTAGACTGATATAATTATAGCCTTTTGTAAGTTAACAACCCAAATTCAGCAGTTTTTACTTCAAATACAATAAAGCAAACAACTGACTTTAATTTTAAAGCTCTAATAATTAGACACGGGTCAGATTTATATAAATTTTTGTTTCAACCATGAGAGAAAATTTAGGGCAAATGTATACTTTCTTATAGCCTATTGTTTCCAAGTACTTTCTGAAGCACCCATTTAGTAAGTAAAGCACCAACTATTTTATATGTTCTTTAAGAGATCTCTAGCCATTAATACTACTAGTCAAGTTTGAGAAACACAGTGGCAGAAAAGTAATAGAATACTAAGTCTTTAAAAATTCTATAACTAGCCACCATTACAATGAGAAATAAGATATTACAGTTATGCCATGACACTAACTTGCATATTATCAGAGTAATGTAATATGTAAGACTGAAATCAGTGTTATTTAGGGGTTATGAAGTTGTCCCTGAACATTTAATTGAGCCCCTAAAGTTAACTCTAAACCATCAAACCATAGAGTATCTATTTTAATGAAAATCCAATACATGTTATTAAACACTAGAGAGGGAAGTGAAAAAGGACTATGGAATCAGGTATACTATTTCGATGTGATTCATATAGCTCTGATGCAACCTTTTAATTAAAACCTATCCTACAAAAAAAGAAAATAAAGAAAAGAAAAAAAAAATCCTATCCTATACAGGACACAGTGAACAGCTGCACTGGCATGCCACACAACTCAGAAACTCTGCTAGGAATGGTGCAGGAGATTCTCAACCCTTATCGCAATAACTCAGTAGGATAAATGAAAGCTCTCCTTTCTTGCTAAGTTTCTTAGGACTGTCATAACAAATTACCACAAACTGTGTGGCTTAAAACAACAGAAATGTATTCTCTCACAATTCTAGTGGTTAGAAGTCTGAAACCTAGGTGTCAGCAGGACAATGTTTGCTCCAAAGGCTTTAGGGAAGAAAATGTTCCGTTCCACTCTCCTTGCTTCTCATGGTTTCTGGCAGTCCTTGGCAATCCTTGGCTTGTGGGAGATAATCCCAATCTCTGCCTCTGTAGTCATATGGCATTCTCCCTGTGTGTCTCTGTTTTCACATGGCCTTTTTACCCATGTGTCTCAGTCTCTGTGTCCAAATTTCCCTCTTTTAAAGAATACACAGTCATATTGCGTTTGAGGGACCTCATCTTAAGTTGGTTACTTCTGCAAAGACCCTATTTCCAAATAAGATCACAATCACAGGTTCCAGGTATGTAAGAATTGGGAGGGTGGGGGGACAACAAGATTCAACCCAGGACACTAGGTAAACTTTTTACACCCAAGCTGGCCACACACAATTATTCTGAAGGAGCTCAAAAGTGTTTCCCTTCTTCAGTCTTTTTCCAGATTTTAACCATCCACAATTCTCTCTCTCCTCTCTCCATTGTACATACATAACTTTTACTTCTGTCTAGGAATCCCAACATTATAGAAAATGACCTCATAGAGCAATTACCCTTCGGATCAAAGTGATCTCTGTAAAAGGAATATTTGAACTTTCAATATTCCCTTCCAGGTTTAAAAAAAAAAGTTAACACATTCTTGTGTTTTACCATTCATCCATCCACTAAACAAATGTTTATGTAACACGTGCTGTGTACAAAGCACTGGGCTAGGGAAAGCTTACTCCAGCACTACTGTCTCCCCACTTCCTGTTCTTCCACCTGCTCTCAAGCAGCTTCTGAAGTAGCAGGAGAGATTAGACAAAAACAAAGTAACATCCAATTTTACCAAAACCATAAGACAGCCTTTGATTTAATACAATCTATTCTAATTGTTTTTAAATTTGTCTACAGATGATTGGGTATTGGGGTCATGGGTTATGAAAATGTTAGCAATTTTAATTTTGTTTTCACAGTTTCATAATAACTAAGCATTTCAATAAACTACCAAAAAACAAGCCAAATAAGGACATAAAGAGATGGGCTAGATGCCTCTCTCCAAATGATCTTTCAGTACATATCCCCTTCAATTACATGCAATCTGTGTAACACATTCCTCCAACAAATTGGAAGCATTTACCATTTTGAAAAACAGCTATAACTAATAACTGTGAAATTTCCTTTTAATAAACTGTTTGATTATTCCTTTCAAATCAAATAAAGTTTTCCCAAGTCACCTAGAGGAATTTTAGAATAGCTCAGATAACACTGCAAGATTCTCTTGGAGGACAAAGCAAGTGAGCTATGTAAACCGAATTAGGATTATATATCTATTCAGTAACGTTTACCATCCATCTCTTAATGTGATTCTTTCATGTCAGTTACCAAATGTTAATTCAGGAACTGTGATTCTTATGTACACAAATCAATACAGTAGCTTCCCTTTTAACTATAAAATTACTATTAAATGTCTTAATTTTAAAAATAAGCCAATATGATGTACATACAAAATAACATCTTCATAGAGCCAAGTACAAATTCAACTCAACTTACCACTTTTTTAAAATCATCTTCTGCTTCATCAAGTTTTCCTTGTTTGAGTAATAAGTGACCTCTCTGTAATCTCGCCTAG